>CAOKZL010001978.1:0-258693 GCA_948472985.1 Iguana delicatissima | reverse complement strand
GGTCCATCTCCTCATACACCTCTGGGCTGGCACTGATACCACCAACATGTTTCCCAAGCTTCTCCCTCTCAACTGTGCTTATGTTATTCATTCTGTGTCAAGCCAGAAGTATATAAAGATCCTATGTGTCTTGAGTGGGACTGAAATATAGATTTTACTGGTTCTTTGTTGCCAGTTCATGCTAGTAAATGACACCAGATGAAGCCAAACTCCTTCACAGAAATCAACATCCCACATATTGATCTGAAAAGTGACATATGCCTGAGGTTGCCACTTTAGTTTCATCTTGTGCATTCTTCTCTTTGTTTCTTCTTCTTCTTCTTCCCCTCCTCTCTCTCTCAGACATACACACACACACATACACACTATTTTGTTTCCCCTAAAAAAGGAAGGCAGATAGAAGCATGGATAATCAATTTCCTAACTGGAATTAAAAACGGCTCCAGTCAAATGAAGGGGAGACATGATCCAGCATATAAAGCAGCTCAGACAGGTTATCTGGGCTTTGATTAGCATACAACTCATGTGGAAGGACAATTAAGAATGTGATGATTAGCCGGAGGGCAAAAATAACATGATCCAGTCCAAGCTCAGAACGAGGGGGGTGGGTGCATTGCTGAACAGACTTGGTGTCTCTCCTTAGGTATTCCTGTTGTGGAAGAAGACTTTGTGATACGTGAGGCAACAAGACCTGTTCTCTCAAGCAAGATTCCCCTGAGTTGTTCTTTTCTTAAGTGTCTTATTTTTTTTTTAAAAGGTCGAGATTGCTCAGGATGCTTTCCTGGGTGTGTTTCATAAAACCAAACCTGGTGGCATCCACAGCATTTCGGATATGAGGACTTTAAAGGAGCTGCCCACGGTGCTGAATCCAACCTTCAAAATAGGTTCAGCACCTTGGAGAGCTCCGAAACAGAGATTTTCTATGCCTTGGCTCAGTCATTAATCAAACTGGAGACTTTAGTCAAGAAGTCAGAACAAGATTGAAACCTGGAAGGGCCGCTCTGAAGGAAATAGGTAAGATCCTCAAGTGTAAAAAACATATCATTAAATAGGCCATCATATTTCCGATTCCTATGTTTGGGTGTGAAAGCTGGACAGTGAAAAATGGTTGACAGGAAGAAAATCAATGCATTTGAAATGTGATGTTGGAGGTTGTTCTATGGATACTATGGACTCCTAAAAAGACACATGAGCAGGGCCTAGATTAAATGAGGCCTGAATATACATTGGAAGGCAAGATGATTAACCTGAGGCTGTTGTATTTTGGATGTATTATGAGATGGCATGACTCATTGGAAAAGATGATCACGCTGGGAAGAGGCAGGAGGAAGAGACAGTGTTCACACTACAGGTGGATCGACTCATTTGAAGAAGCTTCAGCCCTGTGACCAGGGCTCTTGGAGGTCTCCCTTATGTCTGTTCACTGGCCAACAACAACAATGATGATTCATCACATCCCTGAAATGAAAGCCACCAGCTTCCACTCTGTGTGTCCACGCATTTCGTTGTTGTTAACTGGTATCTAATTAAGCTAGTTCCTAGCTCCATGCTTCCTAATTCATGTTATAATGACATCTTCATAAGGCACTAGAGTACAATGTTCTTTTTAAAAGCCTCATCAGTGCGATTTCCCATTATAGATAACAATCAGAGCAATACAAGGTCCGCTCAGAACTTGGAAATGTTCCTTTTCAGATTACAGCTTCCAGATTTTTCCTGCCAACATATGCACCGGTCATGCCAGCTGGGTTAGTCTGGGAGTTGTAGTCAACAGTGTAATTTCGCCCCCTAACAGCAAAGTGATAGCCAGACCACCTTGTTAATCAAAGAATGGGAGGTCCCGCACTCTGACCATCTGGCAGTAGGACCTTTGCCAAAAAATTTGCCTAACCTGCATTACAGACTTTCCCAAGAAAATGAAGTGGTGCTTAATGAGAGGAAGAGGCCTTGAAACAGCCTGGGTTTGTTCCATTCCTCCTGTCTATGATGAAGAAGAATCCTGGGAAATGATTGAGTCTTTTTTGTTAAAATTCAAATTTGTGTTCAAGAGAAGGGAAAGAAGGTTGAATGTTGTTGTGGTTACATGTGTTGAAGTCAACTTTAACTTACGTTGACTTAGGGCTTTATTGGCAGGATTTGTTATTTAGAGGAGCCTTGCCATTGCCTTCCTCTGAGGCTGAGAGAGTGTGACTTGCCTGATGTCATCCAGTGGATTTCCATGGCTGAGCAGGGATTTGAACCCTGATTTCCCAGATTCCTAGTCCAACTTTCAAACCACTGTACCATTCTGCCTGTCTATCTGTCTGTCTCTCTCTGTCAGTTTGTGTGTATGAGAAAGGGGGAGAGAGAGTATGTGTATAAGCACTGCAAAATTCATGAGAGACGAAAGCGAGGATTTTGTTGACATTCATGTTTGATGAAGTGCAAATGCATAGGCAGGATGAATCATTGCTTGAAGCTAGAATTTGCTCTTTCCTTAGTGATCACGTAAAAATGGTAATTAGCTCTCTCTATAAGTATAATGTTGGAGGGTAAAGTTCAGGACTTATGCTGCATGTGCCTCCCCCCCCCGGAAACAGTCTGTGGCCCCCAAAGCATCCTGCGAGACTTCCCTCATTTTTTTTCATTTTTAAAAGTTGCATATGCACTGACCTGCAATGCCCCCATGGAAGCCACACAAAAATATAGTGGTCTTCCTCTCCTTGCCAACTCAAGCTGGAGGCAGGGAAACTTACCACCTTGAAAAAATGGAAACATAGGTCAAAAATTAACACCAAAAGTGCGTTTACATCTCTTCTGTTCATGCTGGGACTGAAGTCACAGCCGATGAGGGGGGATCACAGGTTTGGGAGAAAGGATTTTCCTGAATTCCTAGCGGGTGAATGAAGACCTCAATGAAGTTACCTGATTTCCACATCTAATTCATTACAATTCAATTCTCTTTTGGCTTGTGAGGCTTGTTGGTTTTTTTCTCTTGCATAGCAATTTGTACATATCTGCATGTCCATATTTCTAAATTCTGATGTCTTGTTGTTGCAACATAGGCATTTTTCTCTCTTTGACTAAAATATGCTTATTAAAAAGTACACATTTTTCCCTGCACATTTTTTTAAATGTAGGCATTCCTTGAACATTATTTTGCAGTATGTTGGAACATTATTGAACATCATTTTGTGGTGTGTTGGTTTGGAAGCTCAGGAATATCGGGACGTGATAGCTGTGTTTAAATCTTTGAAGGGATGTCATGTTGAAGATGGAGCAAGCTTGTTTTCCGCTGCTCCAGAGACGAGGACAAGGAGCTGCAGGAAAAGAGATTCCACCTGAATCTCAGGAAGAACTTCCTGATGGTCAGAACTGTCCAGCAGTGGAACCTGCTACCTCGGAGTGTGGTGGAGTCTCCTTCTTTGGAGGTTTTTAAGCAGAGGCTGGATGGCCATCTGTTGGGAATGCTTTGATGGTATAGTCCTGCATGGCAGGGGGCTGGACTGGATGGCCCCTGGGGTCTCTTCCAGCTCTATGATTCTATGAATATTCAGATTTTCAATATCAAAATCCCTTTTCTTCAACCAGGCTGCCGTTTTGCCTGCTTGAGTATCCACACCGATCAGGGGCACATGGTGGATGTCATATCAATGGGAGACTGAATAAATTTGGATTTTAGTTGAAACTTTAAAACTGTCTAAGATGCTGAACTTTATTCCCAAGGAAATTCTGCACCTTGCAAAATGTTAACGTTAAGACTGATACCTGGAGTGAATACATTGCAACTACTATATAAGCAACAGGATTTTGGAAAAGGCAGTTGTGTTGCTGTGTTCCTACATAAAAAGGGAAAGGGAGTTTTGTGACAGTTTTAAGACCAGCAGGTGCATTTTAGCTGGAGTTCTTGTGGGTTAAAATCTGTTTGCTCAGAGGATGATGGTGGTGATAAATGTTGTTGGATACGGATTTAAATCTTCACTATCTTCATTCTCACAGGGGAGAACAATTTTTTTTTCTCTTCACTTGGAGAAAGTCATCACAAAAGAGGGGCAGTTTTCAAACATTATTTCCAGTTCAAGACTTGTTCTGTGCAGAATAATCAAACTGTTTTGGTGCAAAAAACCCCCCTGCATTTCCTGCATTGAAAACGTATCGGCCAAGAGGAAAACTTCTTTTGGGTGCAGACATGCTATTTTCTGCACAGAATATGCTGACGTCTGTGCAGAAGGACTCTTTCCTACTAAGTATGCTGCTTTCTGCACAGGATTTTTTTTTCTGTGCAGAAAACATATTTATGGGGTTAAAAACAACCCCAAAAACAATTTTTTTTTCCATGAAGAGTAAGTCTTGCACTCTAAGGTTTGTACCATCTAGGATTCTTCCCATTAGAGTTTCCTGACGCTGGAGAAATCCATTTCTTTACTATTTTTGAATAAAGTTAATATTCTTTCGGTCCCTATTTGATTGTTTGTCAAATATTATAGTTCATTTTGTGATCTCCATAGAGTTCAAAAAGACAAGGGTTGCTGCATTTCCCACTTTTCATTGGTACTCTGAACTGGTGGTGGGGGAAAAGAGAGAATATATCGTATTCTGTCTCCATTGAGCTCCGCAGGTAATACCACAAGGGAGGCTTTAAGAAGAACACACTTTTATTAAAACCAGGAGACTTCATGTCTACGGGGGGATACAATAAGAAGTGTTATGAGCTTCTTATCTGGCAGAGAAAAGTTTTGCCATCCCCTATGTCTGTTCTTTTGAGCTCCTATGTTTTCTGATCTCTCCCACCCCAGGCTCATACGGAGGCATTGCTGTTTTAATGCACTAGCTAAAAAAGCCAAATAATAAAACTGTCTCGAATCATTTTCCCGTTTCTTGAAATGGAGACCCAGCAGACTTTTTCATGTTTCGCACAATGGCATCAAGGGAGCCTGATGCTCTATGGAGGAATACAGTCTGCTTCTTAAGCATGAATGAAAGTGAACCAGAGAGCAAGCGTGTGTGTATGAGAGAGAGAGAGGGAGACGGAGATTGAGAGAAGAGATTGTCAATCTTTTTTGTGTGTGTGATGGCATTCCTGTATCACAGGTGCAAACTTTCCACGTTCACCTTCACTGTGGGTGGCATTTGCAATATAAAAAAAAGACCTGCATCATTGATCTTCCAAGAACATATCCCATTTTCTAAATTACAGGGGAAAACGTTAAATAGAATTTTATCTTCAGTGTACTATTATCAGTCAAAGTCAGTACAGGGCAGTAGATACAGTAACTGAGATTCTACATCATTCCTACATAGTGTAAATGTACAGTGATGTAGTTACACCATGATTGTGCTACACCATCTTCATGCAACTGACAGTGAATTTTCTAGTGTGCCAGCTTATGGTTCCATTATACAATAGCAACTGTGGTATGGTTGATTCTGCCACGCCAAGGAGGCAATGAAGGCACTGATGAAAAATTACACATGAGCCAGCAGTGTGATGCTGCATCAATGAAGGCAAATGATGTTTAGCCTATGTTAGTAGAAACATAGCTTCCATGTTGAATGAAGTAAAAGTCCCACTGTATTCTGTGCTGGTCTGGCGTCATCTGGAGTACTGCATTCAGTTATATATACCCCATTTTAAGAAGGATATAGACAAACTGGAGCAGCTTCAGAGAAGGGGAACAAGGATGACAGAAGTCTGGAGAACCAAAAATACGAGGAAAGAGAAGATTGAGGGGTGGCATGACCATACTTTTTAAATAACTCAGTGACTGTCGCAAAGAGTAGGGGGCAGACCTGTTCTCTGCTGCCCCAGTGGGTAGGACCAAGTCTAATAGTTTAAAGTTACAGGAGAGTAGAATTCAATTGAACTTTAGAAGGAACTTCTGGACAGTAAGAGTGGTTTGACAGTTGAACTAGTTGCCTAGAGAGGTGATGGGGTCTCCTTCTCTGGACATCTTCAGAAAGAGGCTGGACAGTTACCTGCTGGAGATGCTTTAGCTGGACATCTTGCTCTGAGCAGAGGTTTGGACCCGACAGCCAAATTATGATTCTCTGCATGGCTGGACTAAGTAAATCCACTGAATCAACAGTTGAATGTAAAATCAAGACATAGGTAAACTCTTCTCTAGTGAGGACTGACAAAATCAGACTGAGGCCATTTCCACACTGCACTGTTAATAGTGCTATTATTCCACTTTCAACGTCCTATGGAATCCTGGGATTTGCAGTTTTGGAAGGGGCCTTTAGAATTCTCAGCAAGAGAGCACTTTTGCCTCAGTAAAGTACAATCCCCAGAATTCCCCAGGATGTTGAAAGTGGAATAATATCACTGTAACAGTTTAGGGCGGAAAGGCCCTAAGTTTCTTCACCAATAATGCATTCTTTGACAGTTGAGCATACTGAACGTCACAGAGATGGTTGGTGGGAACATGAGAGAGGACCTTCTCAGTAGTTGCCCCTAGATTTTGGAATCTCTCCCCAAGAAGGCTAAAATGGCCTCCTCCTTGTTGTCCTTCTATAGGTTTTTAGAATTTGAAGGTTTTTAACAAAAAGACTGCAAGTGCTATGTTGTTTTAAATTGTATTGTTTAACTTTTTAATATCCTTTTAAAGAGTGTATGTTTTTAATACCACTTATAGTTTAATTTGGGTTTGTGTTGACTTTTTATCTGAGTTCAATTATGTGTGTGTGTGTGTGTGTGTGTGTGTGTGTGTGTGTGTATTTTAATGTGTAAGCTATCTTGGATCCCAGGCTTGGGAAAAAGCTGAGATATAAATGAAGATCATGGAGATGGTGATAGTGGTCATAGAATCATAGAACTGGAAGAAACCCCAGGGGCCATCGAGTCCAACCCCTTGCTATGCAGGAACACCCATCAAAGCATTCCCAACAGATGGCCATCCAGCCTCTGCTTAAAAACCTCCAAAGAAGGAGACTCCACCACACTTCCAGCAGCATATTCTACTGCCAGACAGCTCTGACCATCCGGAAATTCTTCCTGAGGTTCAAGTGGAATCTCCTTTCCTGCAGCTTAAATCCATTGCTCCTTGTCCTAGTCTCTGGAGTAATAGAGAACAAGCCTGCTCCCTCCTCAACATGACATCCCTTCAAATATTTAAAGATGGCTATCATGTCCTCTCTTAACCTTCTCTTCTGCAGACTAAACATGCCCAGCTCCCTAAGGCGTTCTTCATAGAGCTTCATGGCTTCCAGACCCTTCACCATTTTGGTCACCCTTCCCTGGACACGTTCCAGCTTGTCAACATCCTTCTTGAATTGAGGTGCCCAGAACTGGACACAGTATTCCAAATCAGGCCTAACCAAGGTTGTGGAGGTGATGATGGTTATGATGAGGATATCATATTTTTCATTGGTGTCATTGTGGCTTTAGTCTGGGAAAATGTAATATTCCTCCAGATCACTGTGTCTCCACTTGTCAAGGGAAATAGAGTTTCCACAGTTTCCCCCATCAAGAAGATATGGAGCAGAATTCTGTTGGTATCTTACATGAATGTAAGTTCCCCTATAGAAGTGGTTGGGCAGATTTGTCCTATGTGATGTGTCTTCTTTCAGTTCAGGGCGGTGGAAGAAGAGTTGCAGGTGAATGTGCACGTGCATTGTGCATGGCCCATGTGCTCATGGACGAATGTTGTGGACTGTACGTGAATTTCCATGAGTATGTAATTGTACCTTTGCTTACAAACTTGGTCCTAAATCTTACTGTTAATCCCGACTAGAGCAGAACCATTGAATTAACTGAACTTACTCTACAAGTTGACTGAAGATAAGTGGGTCTACTCTAGTTGGGGCCAACCAGCACTGTTCGTCCCGTGGTGTCTTGGCTTAGTTGTGTGATATTGATAACCAGCACAATTAATGTGGATTTAATGTCATGTGAATATGTATGGTTTGCCACCCTGATGTAAGATCTCAACCATTTCTTGGCACGAGACTACATGTATCACCGTCACCATTATCATTGTGGCGTCAAGTCATCATCATCCCCACCTTCCTCCCCCCGCCTTCTCCTTCTTGGTTTCAAGACATGGGAAGAAGCAAAATTCTTCCAAAAGAAGCGCTTTCTTGATGGAAGACAGCTGTATCTTGTGCGAAAAATGAGCAACCTTTGCGGAATTGGAGCACCAGCAGAAATGGAGAGTCCAGAAAGTCTTTTGCAGTCTATGTCTGCTGGAAATTAGCTTCGTCTTGTTGATGCAGATGGAGCGAGAGGGGAAGCAAGAAAGATCACCATCCGTTCTTCTGAGCTTTATTATTTTTTTTCCTCTCCTATTATTTGTTGCTTTGGAAGATCAGAGGAGGATGAGATGAGATGAAACACTCTATGGAAGGGCATGCAGAAGAGCAGACTTACTCTAAAGGATCTTCTTCCAAGCTCTTTAATGTTTTACCCCTTGTTGTCTTTGATTTAGACACGGTGGCTTTAATCAGGCTATTTCAGGAGACTCAGAAATGATTCATTTCAGCACACTCTGCCCTCTCTTCTTCTCATTAATGTGGGTTTTAAAGGATCCGTGGTATATAGAGGCTGGTTTGATTTTGTTTTCCAAGCTAATAACCTGATGCGGGAATCATCCATTTTGCAGCTGACAAGGGCTCTCCTTAAACCACACTGTCTTTTCCGCATGCTGATCTCATTTCCCATTCCTTCTGGGGAAAATTACATTTTAAAGGAAGAAAATAATATAAAGTGCCTTTTAAAGCTAGCCCATTAGCTGCCTTCACCAGCTGTTTTGCGTCAATTCAGTGTCTCTTTTCAAAACCTTCCCTTCTTCCAAAATTGTGCAGGCCTGGGTCCCTGTGAATAAGGTTTTTCAGCCATATAACACAGAAGACCAGGGTGCCTGCAATTAGAGTCTGGAGCTGAGCCCTTGAGAAACACAGATGAACAAATTTGACTCATACCAAGTCCAGACTTCGGTCCCTGTTGACCACAGTTGTCTGCTCTGACTGAGAGTGATTCTGGCGGAGAAGAAGAAAAGGAATCCAGGAAAAAAAAGTACAGCATAGTCAGGTTGACATCAGTAGTAGGCAGAAATCCAGAACTGATTATTAAGCCGTTAGTCTGTGATCATCTACAAAAGAATGGATTCATTACTGGAAGGTCAACATGGGTAATCAGTAATGAGTCATGCCAGGCCAACTGTGGAGTTAAATGCTATTGTTAATCCTGACTAGAAGAGAGCCAGTGAATCAACTGGGTTTCTCCGTATGCTGAATTCACCATAAAACATATGATTTAATGGGTCTACCATAGCAAGAATTAACCAATGGGTCTGGGAAACCATGCCCTATAAGGAGTGGCTTAGGGAGCTGGGTTTAGCCTGGAGAAGAGAAGGTTAAGAGGTGAGATGATAGCCGTGTTTGAATATTGAAAGTATGTCATATGGAAGATGAGGCAAGCTTGGAGCAATGGCTCCAAATTACGAGAAAAGAGATTCCAGCTAAACATTGGGAAGACATTCTGGATGGCAAGAGCTGTTTCATAGTGGAATATGCTGCCTCAGTGGGGTGTGGTGGAGTCTCCTTCTTTGGAGGCTTTTCACCAGAGGCTGGATGGCCGTCTGTCGGGAGTGCTTTGATTGTGTCTTCTTGCATGGCAGGGGTTGGGCCGGATGGCCCTTGTGTTCTCCCAATTCTGTGATTCTATAATTCCATAATGGTGTTTTTAGCTCTTATCTACTTTTTAATAAAGTTATGAGTTTAGCAGTTCATGAGAGTGCTGCGAACTTAGTACACCTTGATTTCAGCAAGATATTTGATAAGGTTTGTCATGATAACTGTACTGGTGAGGTGGTAACATGCAGTTCGGATGCTGTTACTGCTAGGTGGACCCGTACCTTGTTAAGCAATTACACCCTATGAAGGCTGAGTAGTAGCTCAGCATGGATGATAGTCTGGAACTGAGCTGTACATGGTGCTGTTTTAGACTCCGTGCTTTTCAAGATTTTTATAAATTCCTGGATGAGGGTATAGAATTTCTAATCAAAATTGCAAAGCTAGGAGAGGTAGCCAATATCACAGTAGACAGAATCAGGATTCAAAAGAATCTAGACAGACTGAAATATTCGGCAAGACAAATACAATGAAATTTGGGGGCAAAAGCAAGGTATAAAAAAGTGAAGGAGGAGGAGAAGAAGAAGAAGGAGAAAGAGAGGGTTCAGTAGAGATAAGTTGTACAGTATTGTGAAGAATCTGGGAGCCAAGGTCTGTGCAGAACTGTTGAAAGACCTAGGTGTGTTTAGCCAAGAGAAGAAGAAATTTAGGATCAACACTTGATGCTACTCTTTGTGTATCTGAAATACAGAAAGATCATCTGAATGCAGAAAATGGAACAGACTTGCTTTTGTTTTTTCCAGGTTTCAGGAGCAGAACCAATGGGTGAATACTGAAGGGAAACAGATTTTGACTAAATATTGCAATAAACTTCCTAGCAGGAAGAACAGATTGCCTGAAGAAGAAGGGGATTCTCCTGAGTTGGAAGTATTTTAAAATGAGAATGTTTAACCGTCTTGCAGGGATGCTGGAGTGATCTTGCACTAGAGAGCTTGCATTGAGCACCAGCAGGAGATCTCTAAAATCCCTCTTGCCTCTGTGATTCTATCAACAGAAACATGATACTTCTGGCTATCAGTAGGTGAATTCCCTCATTGATTTAGATGGACTTTGTTTGAAGTTGGACCCTGTTGACGTCTGGTACTAGTTATGGTAAATATCCCACCTGCTCGCTGTCAATCCAGAATTGTAATATTAACTGTCACCCATATGACTCAATAGTACTGTCCAAAGTTCCTAAGAAGTCCAGGTCCAGCTTTCACACTACAAGCTCCCCCCAATCACTGTTAAAAAGCAACATTCATTGAACATGGATGTCTTGTTATTCACCCAGACCTTAGTTTATTAGAAATTTAACTGCAATCAAGATCTTGCCCTGAATAGACCCATTGAATCAATGAGATTTACATAGTTGTTGACTCATTGTTTAACGCAGTGGTTCTCAACCTGTGGGTCCCCAGATGTTTTTGGACTTCAGCTCCCAGAAGCACCAACCACTACGGTCAATGCTCAGGGCTTCTGGGAGCTGAAGTCCACAAACATCTGGGGACCCACAGGTTGAGAACCACTGGTTCAACGGTTGATTTAATGGGTCTGCTTTAGATGGGACTATCAGTAGAGTTTAGCCTTTAGACCTTTTTATGTGAATCGGCATGAAAATCATCACCACCACCATCTTTAAGAAGAGTCAAGCAATATTGCTCACGTAGTTTCACGTTTTATTTTCATTAATGTTGTAAAATGGACCTTTGCTTTTTTAAAAAAAATGCCAGCTGCAACCACACTTCTAGGATTTGTGGGTGTGGTAGAATGCCCTTGTTTTCATCCCATTGAATCATCTTGTTTTCTTGCTTCTCTGCCCTCACTGACCTTGACCTCATTTGCTCTCACTATTATTTAATTTGATTGGCTTTGACAACCTTCATGATTTGTAGGTGACATCATGACTGTATGCTGTCCTTGACATTACCATGGGCATCCATCAACAGAACAATTTCAGGGCACCACAGTGACATGTATTAAATCGCACTATGGGAAAACGAGGTTATGAATAGGCAGGACAAAGAAGTAGAAGAAAACTGGTGCTGAGAAGTATCAGCCAAAGACAAAGCTTGGAAATGTTACTTTCAAGTACTTCATCTTCCAATGTAGCATTTGGATTGTCATCCTCTAGAAGACTGCCTTGGTCCATTGGAGATGTCAGCAGTCTCCATCCTTGCAGATGAGAACAAAGAATTTGTGTAGTGTTGCCCCAATTTGAAGAGAACACGAAGACAGCTTCTCTGTTCCTGATTTCTAGTTGCACATCTGGAAATACTCATCAGTGCAGAAATGCACGTGGTTTTTCTGCACAGAGAACACATTTTTTGCAAGAAAACATGCTTCCTACGCAGGTAGCAGTATATTATGCAAAAAAAGTGCTCTAGTCCAGAAAACATATTTTCTACATGGAACTTTTTTCTATACAGAAGGTATGTGCAAATGAATATTTTCTGCATGGAAAAGTACATGTGCAGAGTGAAGTATCTCATGACAGCCTTGCGGCTGCTTCTGTTCATCTTGTGAATAGCTTTCCTGAACATCGAGAAAGCCCCTTCTCCGCATCGAAATAAGTGCAAAGATTCAGGGCCTTTCTGCACTACGCTGTTGTAGTGCTATTATTATTCCACCTTCAGCATCCTGTAGAGAGGGGCGTTAAGAATTCTCAGCAGAGAGCTCTTTGACCTCAATAAACTATAACCCCTATAATTCCACAGGATGTTGAAAGTGGAACCATAGCACTATAACAATGTAATGCGGAAAGGCCCTCATTCCGTGCCTAATAGACACAGGCCATATTAATTGGGAGATTCAGGGGGTTGTATCCTGGAAAAGTAAATTTTCCAACTTATTCTAAAGGGCTAAAAAGAGCCCCCAGGCCATTTCAGCCCTACATGTTATAGTGCTATTGTTGTACTTTTGACATCCTGTGGAATTCTGGAGTTTGTAGTTTCCTGAGACCAAAGAGCTCTCTGGCTGAGATTCTAAAGTTCTAACCCCTAAACTTCAAACCCCAGGATTTCAGAGGATGTTGAAAGTGAAATAACAGCACTATAACAGTGTAATGTGGAAATGGCCTGAGTCATCACATGCATTCAGGGAGGTTTGAGGTACTTGGTGGAGTGATGCCGAATACCCAGATTTGGAGAATATTTGATTCTTCTGCATTTACCAGCTGAAACTGGATGGTGGATCCCATGGCTTTTGGTACAGAAAGACATCCAAGTGAATCTTTAGATGGATGAGTCAGAAGGGCAATGGGCTCCCTCTTGTATGATATTGGATAATTTGTCAGGAAGCCTGCTGGAGGAGCAAAAGGGATGTGGCGTCCTTAACAGCAGGCCCCCAAAGGGAATATATTTGTTAAACATTATAATTATCCAGCAGTGCCGATCTGTATGGCAAATTCAATCCAGACTGATGCACATTACCATTTCTGAAATGATGCTTTCATTTAGATAAGGCACACAATTATACATCTTGATTAGGTCACTCTTCCCTGGAGACTTGGGGTTATTTATTATTATGAGTTGCCCCCTTTCTGCAAATTGTGCTGCAGAGAAGGAAATGGAGATATGTTTCTCAGCTTTCCTGACTATTATTTGCCTTCTTGCTCTTCTGCTATGCAAAACAATCGAAGTGGCAAAGAAACACAGAAAAATATTACTATAAAGGTGGCTCCAGCAAGGCTAAGACATCTGCTTAAAAGAAAGACAGCTCAGCATATTGCCAGCCGAGTTAATTTTTTTTATGTAAAACTAGTGTATCTACCTTGCGTTGCCCGGGATCTTATTTTCTCATAAGTAATACTTGTTAGAAAGATTTGAGATCCTGTGTCTCTAATTTCTCAAACTGTCTTGTCCAGTGCCTGTAACTTTTCTGCATATTCGCCAGTCTAAACTGTATTCAGAGTTATTAACGTACAGAGATTGGGCTCCTGACAGAATACACTGCCCTCCTCCTTGCTGCTAGGCCTCATCTCCATAGCAATCAGCCTATTCAAGACAGACGCAGTGCATGTGTTCCCTGTGCAGAAAATAAAAAATGTTGTTTTCTGTGCACATCAACTGCACATGCATTTTGTACAGAATAAACCTCAAATTGCAACATTTTCTGCAGAAGGAATAATATTTCTGCAATAAAAATTTTTGCATGATTTTTAGGCCATGCCACCTCCCCCTGGCTGCATTATGCAGAATCTCACAAATGTGTGAAGACACAAAAATACCACCGGTCACACCCACAAACACCCAAAGCACTGTACTGTCTTCCCAAATCTCTGTTTTCCTCTGCAGTCCCTCCCAGTGGGTCAATATTCAGACATTCCATGTGCAGCATGGGAAGAACTACAGGTTTTTCAAAAAGCAAATGTGACAGTTGCCTGGAGTGATGAATTTCCCCGGCCCTAGGTGGAGCTTAGCCTCATGAACAGTTTGGAAAATTTCCTCTTTTATACTACAGTTCTTATAATCCTGCACCCATCGTAGCTGGTGGCATGGGAGGGGAAGGAAAGGGTTTTTTTTTTTCCTCCCAGGCTCTGCAAATGGCATTGTGTGTGCCTTTTAAAAACTGGGTTTTAAAAATTGTTTTGGTTTCTTTCTAGCTAATGGTTCTATCAGTTCTACATCTGTTGCCTTGGTGACCCTAGTAGACTGAGAGATGATAAACAAATACAATCAGCCTTCTACATTTGCAGCTTTGACTTTCACAGATTTCATTGTAAGTTTTTTCAACCCTTGCCCCCCCCCCCAGTACTTCTTTTCTAGGGAGAACCTTCTCTCTTGGTGGCTCTGATCAGGTGTTGTAGCCCTTTAAAAACCCACCTCTGGTCATTGTCCTCCTCCTCTACTAGCTGCTGCCTGGTTGAGTTGCCAGCGGTTGCTAACACACCAGAAGATAGGATCAAATTTCAATATGACATTGACAGATTGGAGAGCTGGGCCAAAGTGAATTTCCACAGAGAGAAATGTTGGGTCCTGCACTTGGGCAGAAAAAATGAAAGTCTCAAGTATAGGATGGGGGACGTGTGGCTGGATAGCAGTAAGTGTGAAAAGGATCTAGTACAGTGGTTCTCAACCTGTGGGTCCCCAGATGTTTGTGGACTTCAGCTCCCAGAAGCCCTGAGCATTGACCATAGTGGCTGGGGCTTCTGGGAGCTGAAGTCTACAAACATCTGGGGACCCACAGGTTGAGAACCACTGATCTAGTAGATCACAAGCTGAACATGAGTCAGCAGTGTGACGCAGCAGCCAAAAAAACCAACGTGATTCTTGGTTGCATCAATAGGAGTATGGTGTCTAGATCGAGGGAGGTAATGGTACCACTCTATTCTGCATTGGTTAGGCCTCATTTGGAAGACTGTGTCCAGTTCTTGGCACCTCAATTCAAGAAGGATGTCGTTCCGTGTCCAGAGGAGGGCAACCAAAATGGTGAAGGGTCTGGAAGCCATGCCCTATGAGGAATGGCTTAGGGAGCTGGGGAGGTTTAGTCTGCGGGAGAGAAGGTTAAGAGGGGACATGATAGCCAGGTTTAAATATTTGAAAGGATGTCATGTTGAGGAGGGAGCGGGCCTGTTTTCTGCTGCTCCAGAGACTAGGACAAGGAGCAATGGATTCAAGCTACAGGAAAGGAGATTCCACCTGAACCTCAGCAAGAACTTCATGACGGTTAGAACTGTCCGGCAGTGGAATCTGCTGCCTTGGAGTGTGGTGGAGTCTCCTTCTTTTGAGGTTTTTAAGCGGAGGCTGAATGGCTATCTGTTGGGAATGCTTTGATGGATGTTCCTGCATAGCGGGGGGTTGGACTGGAGTGCCCCTGGGGTCTCTTCCAACTTTATGATTCTACGATTCTATAGCCAGCTAAGGACAGCTCACAGCCTGATTTCTCAGCACTATAAACCTTGTCTCAATGCTCTCTAAACACACTAGGAAGGAGATGGGCAAGACAGAGGAAGTATAGGGCCACTGTGCCAACCCATTCCCTTTCCTTCTCCTTTCCCTGACCTGGTTTGACCCTTGGGTGCCCATCCTACTCACCATGCCTTGTCCCTAGAGACACACACACACACACACACAGAGTGGTATTTGCGTTTTTTCCACTTTTGTTAAGGTCTCATGCCCCTAACTTTAGCTCATGTGGAGGGCTGACTGTACCATAGTGAATGGATGAATGAATCTCCTTTGTCAGATCCATAAAGTGGTTAAATCCAGTGGTGGATTCAAAGCCAGTTGTTTGGTTGGATGCACTAAGGCACATGTGTCAAACACAAGGCCCTCAGGCTGAATCAAGCCTGCAGGCCAGTTCATGTGGTCCTCGCAGCTCTCCTGCAGCTATGGCACTCCCCCGCCTGGTGAGCCCGATCCCCACATTGTGGGCCCCCGGCTGCCGGTATTCTGAAGAGGGGCCCAGCAGCCAGCACTCACAATCTCCTTCTACTTCTGACTGTTCCTCTGTCCAAGTGTTAGCACGGCAACGCTCTGCAGAGCTTGTGAGAGTTGGACAGAGGAGCAGTCAGAAGTAGAAGTAGATCACGAGTGCTGGCTGCTGGGCCCCTCTTCAGAATACTGGCAGCCAGAGTCCCGCAATGTGGGGATCGGGTTCACCAGGATTGGATGGTGGTGGAAAGAGCCACAGGGGAGGGGGAGCAGGAAGAGGCACAAAGAGAGGCAGGAGGGCTGAAAGAGACAGAGAGAGAGAACAGGAGGAGGGTCTTACATTATATTTATATAGTCTTACAGATACAGCTGGCCCTTTGAGAGGAACCATAATGCTGATGTAGCCCAAGATGAAATTGAGTTTGACACCCCTGGAGGGTCTTAATCTGAATCAAATACAAAAGTTAAAAATTGCATCAAACGATCCATAAAATTAAAGACAGTTAAAAACAGCCACGAAAAACAGCAAATAAACAAAACACAGGGAGATGGTACAGCATAATTCTGCAAGGCGCAGTTCCCTTTAGCAGTCAGCCTTCAAAGGCCTGCCAAAGTAATTTTCAAAAGTCCTAAACTGTCTATGGAAAGATAGCAAAGAGGACACCATTCTAACCTCTTTTGGGAGGGAATTCCAGAGCCTGGGAGCAGCCATCAAGAAGGCCTTCTCTCATGTTCCCATGAGGGGGACCTGTGAAAATGGTGGAAGTGAAAGGAGACCGGCTGCAGAGGTTCTCAAAACATGAGCAGACTCGTATGGGAGAATACAGCCCTTCAGATATTTAGGTAGCTGCTTTAAAATTAAGCCAAAAAGGCAGAGTGGATTCACTGCCCTACTGACCGGGGAGTCACCAGCTGCCACTGGTTAAATCCAAAGAAAGTATATATGAGTGAAAATCTGTGTCTAGAAAATGAAAAAAAAAAGTAAAAGCAACTTGTGCAATTGTCTGAATCCTATTGTTAGTCCCAACTAGAGTAGACCTATTAAATCAAAGGGGTATACCTGTGCATGGTCTCAGTGAACTAATTTA
The DNA here is from genome assembly GCA_948472985.1 of Iguana delicatissima. NCBI lineage: Eukaryota > Metazoa > Chordata > Lepidosauria > Squamata > Iguanidae > Iguana > Iguana delicatissima. Next base: position 241,643 of record CAOKZL010001978.1, on the reverse strand, counting down.
TTCAGTGGATCTACTCTAATCAGGGCTAAGAGAAGGAGGCTGGCCTGTTTTCTTTTGCCCTGAAGGGTAGGACCAGGTCTAATAGCTTTAAGTTACAGGGGAGTAGATTCTGATTAAACATTAGAAGGACCTTCTTGACATTGAGCATGGTTCAGTAAGGGAACCTCTTGCCCAGAGAGTTGATGGAGTCTCTTTTGGACATCTTCAAAAAGAGGCTGGATGCTTTAGATGGAGAGCCTGCATTGAGCAGTAGGGTTGGACTCCATGGTCCTTGAGGCCCCTTATAACTCTTAGATTCTGTGGCCATTTCTGCACTAGACTGTTATAGTGCTATTATTCCACTTTCAACATCCTAAGGAATCCTGGGGTTTGCAATTTATCCTGTGGAATCCTGGGATTTGCCGTTTACTCTGCAAACTCCAGGATTCCATAGGATGTTGAAAGTGGAATAATACCACTATAACAGTCTAGTGTGTAAATGGCCTATGATTCAAACCAGTGTGTATTAAATCTCAATTCACAAAGCCTGGAACAAGGATTCATGTAACACACAATGTGTAACACACAGAGGAACTCCCAAAATTGACATCTTTTTTCCCTTCCCACTCTTGCTTTTGACAACCTACAATTAAGAACCTGCGGGTGACATCACAACAATTTTTCACCGTTCGGATAAGATGAGTGACTCAACCTGATATCTCCATTTACTGATGCAAAAGCCCCAGAGAATGAGAGAGGGAGGGAAATTTTGCATTGTGAGAAAGAGAGAGAGAAAGGGAGCGTGCATCCCTCACACGTAAATATTTGTTTGCAAGCATTATCGCTTTTAGGGGGATTAAAAGAACCGCTGGCATGTAGAGAGGTAAATGGAATTTGCCGTACTCTCTTGTTCCTAGCTCTGCTCTCTTTTGAAACATCGTGCACAATGTTATAGCCTGACTGAGCATGAAAGTTCATCTTTTAATACTGTGGCATCTGAAGCAGGAACCAATATTTACTGTGGGTTCTAATTGCTCTCATTAAGCTTACGTGGCATTATTAATATTACTAATTAAAGAGCTATAAAATCTAGCTTACAGTGAACAGCAGCATATTACTGCCTGTCTCTGGATTTAAGCATCTTCTGTGATTTATTTATTTGTTGTCAAAATGTAATATGTTGCTATATCAGACCAGGGCAGATTTTACTTCTCCTTCTAATGAAAATTGGAAACCTTGTTTGAGTACCACTTACAGTTCCGGTTTGCAGGCAGACCTTACCTCTGTGAAGACCGAAATCTTGTGTCATTGCAGTTGTGAGTTTGTTAATTGCTGTCAATTTGACTGTCATGTAAGCCAATCGTATGAATGAAAGACCCTATCCATTTCCGCACTAGACTGTTGTAGCACTATTATTCCACTTTCAACATCCTATGGAATCCTGGGGTTTGCAGTTTGGGGGTGGGGAATCAAAGGCCCCTCCCTAAACTGCAAACCTCAGGATTCCATAAGATGTTGAAAATGGAATAATAGTGTTATAACAGTCTAGTATATGGCTGCAGTTATCAGTAGCCCTGCTCAGGCCTTGTGAACTCAGCACTGTGGCTTCCTTGATTGAGTTTATCCGTCTGTATGTAACATAAGCCATTTCCGCACTAAACTTTTATAGCGCTATGATTCCACTTGAAACATCCTATGGAATCCTGGGGTTTGCAGTTTCGGGAGGGGCCAGCTGGCCCCTCCCAAAACTGCAAACCCCAGGTTCCATAGGATGTTTCAAGTGGAATCATAGCGCTATAAAAGTCTAGTGTGGAAATGGCCCCAGTCTTCTTTCCTTGCTACCTTCGACTTCATCAATCATTATTGTCTTTTCGAATGAGTCGTGTCTTCTCACGATATGTCCAAACCAGGATAGCCTCAGCTTCGTCATTTTGGCTTCTAGGGAAAGTTCATCTTGATGTCCTCATTTGTTTTCTGACAGTCTAGGGCATCCGTAGAACTCTCTTCCAGCACCACATTTCAAACGAGTTGACACTCGTCCTCTCACCTTTCGTCACTGTCCAGTGAGTGAGTAGCTCCATTGAAATAAGTAAGCTATTTTTCTTATTCATTTTTAAGTAAAAAAAAATGACCAGCATTGGGTAGTGAATTGATATCAGTCCAGTGGCATTGGTTTAAGTACATTGTGACTTTGTGCCTTATGCATTGTGCATTCTTGGGAACTTACTGAGAAATCTGTGTCTCAAATACCTCTTCATCCAGCCTTCAGATATGGGAATGTGCTGTTACAGATTGCAAGGATGGCAAAGATGTACCTGTCCAGAAGTTTTGTTTGTATAACCTGTCTGCTTTTTGGAAGTTTTGACCAACCGGGAAATCAGTCTTGGTCGAAATACCTTGGTTCTTGGCTGGAGTGGAAATATCATGAAGTGGATTTTAGTACTTCTTCCTCATTTCCACTTAGCGCTCACTGCTAGAATTAGGAGCACTGCTAGTATGTGGAGAATTTGTCTCTTCTGCTTGTCTTTTGTTTCTCTTTTAGATCAATTTCAGTTGCAGATGATTGTATTGCTAAAAATGGGGAAAACATTTGACAATATTTGAAAAAATGGTTGAAGAATGCATTTTTTGAGTTTTGGCAAGAACAATCTTGGACTGAAAGGAATCTTTGCAGTTCAAGATTTATCCTGTGAAAAATTCAAGCATGGGAGCGTTTGCGCAGCAAACAACATTTTGTAGATAGTACTTTTTCCTGCTTTTTTGTGTGTGTGCAAAAAAAAATGCGTGAATTTTGCACAGAATAAATTCCAAATGGCAAATTATTTTCCAAAGCATGAAGTTGCTAAAATTATTTGCAGTTTGGAATTTATTCTGTGCAAAATTCACACACCGTGGCAACAAGTAATTTTAGCAATTTTCTTCCTGCTTTGAAAAAGTTCTTTAAAACTTCCAATTTGGCTTTTGCAGAAATCTTGCACAAGTCTTTTGCACAAATCTTGGGTAAACTCCAAGCCGCAAATAATTTTAGCCACTTTCTTCCTGCTTTTCTTTTTTTCACAGCAGGAAGAAAATTGCTAAAATTACTTGTCTCTTAGTTTGAGAATGAAATTCGTTAAAATTTCTGTCCCTACTGTTTGCCCACATAACGTTTCAATGCCAGCAATGCCACTTTTCTTTCCAAATGCATGAACATGAATGGGGAAGGGATCATTTTAATACTGCTTGTAAAAGATAAAAGTTTTTTGTTTCTGTTTTTGTATTTCCACAAGCAGAAAATCTTGGTTGTTGGCCCTGTAGGATGGGAGGATTCTGGGAACAGTACTGTTTCTAAGGTGTTACATTTTAATTTTTGGATGCTCTGCTTACTGTGCTATCAGACAGGTGCCCTCTCACATTTAAGAGGGTGGAAAACAAAGGCCATTTCCACACTACACCATTATAGTGCTATTATTCCATTTTGGGATTCTGGGGTTTGTAATTTACTGAGGCCAAAGAGCTCTCTGGCTGGGAAGTCTAAATGCCCCTCCCTGTAGGATGTTGAAAGTGGAATAATAGCACTATAGCAGTGTAGTGTGGAAATGGCTAAGAAGGGACATTCTGGAAAGGAAAAAATCCCACAGGTGGGTCAGCAAGGATGGCTAGGTAGCTTTCACTTTTAGTGGCTACCTCCTGCAAAGATCAGTGTGGGGGCTGATATGGGAATTGAATGGGAAGGATATGGGGCTAAATGGGAATTTGAGGGGAGACACAACCTCCATAATTTTCACCTTGAATCTCCAATTGTTTCCATAGTTTATCCTTAGTGTGAGTAAGGGTGCGGGTCTGTGACTAAGTCCTTGCAGGATTCTGCCGCAAAAGTCCGGGCTGTGACCCTGTTCTTTGCAGAATCCTACCCAGTACCTCAGACCCAGCCAGCTGCTCTGATGCAGGGCAGCAGGAGCAGCCAGCAACCAACTACATAAGGGCTGAACTGGTTTTGCAGTCTTTGCTGCAGCAACATGGTCTTCAGTGCTGCCTGTAGTCCAGTGGTTCTCAACCTGTGGGTCCCCAGATGTTTTTGGACTTCAGCTCCCAGAAGCCCTGAGCATTGACCATTGTGGCTGGGGCTTCTGGGAGCTGAAGTCCACAAACATCTGGGGACCCACAGGTTGAGAACCACTGCTGTAGTCTGTCTTGGGGCCCTGACCTTGCTGACAGCTGACCTTAGACTTGGACTGTTTTCTGGACCTGCCTCTGCCCCCATTGACTCTTGTTACCCAATAAGCTTCTACTGCCTTGAGCCCTTGCTGTGACTTGACCTTCTGTCTGTCTCTCAGACCTACCTCTGGCCCTGTTTAAGCCTGTTACCTGGGAAGGATCCTGTTTCCTTGGGCTCTTGTGCGTTCTGACTTCCTGCCTGTCTCCTGGACCTGCTTCTTGCCTCTGGCCCTCTGGACTCTTGCTACCTGGGGGACCGCTGCCTTGGACTCTTGTTGTGTCCTGACCCTTGGCTTCCTGACCTAGTGCCCATCCCTAGGCCCAGTCCTGGTTGCTGTACTGGATGGCCCTTGCTGCCCATGCCTTGGACCCTGACAATGTGGTAGTGATGACCATGATAATGATTCACTTGGTTGCACAGTTTACCAGATATTACTGATGGGCTTTGTCTCCAAGAACCTGGGAATCACTGAGGTATCACTGGATAATGTGCTATATTCCAAGTAGCTTTCCTTTTTCATGATCCCATCTATAGCAATTTCATTCAGAGGTTTTGTCAATTTTTTGGGAATTGTTCTCAGAACGCCACTCACCACTGCAGCCACAGTTGCTTTCTTTCTCCAGAGGCACCAAATCGCCCTTTATAAGTTCTGATATTTCGTAATCTTCCCCATTCCCTTTGTCTTCCATTCTGCTATCCCCAGGGCTTGCCACATTTATAATCCAAGCTTTTTTTTATTTATTTTTTTTGCTCAACCACAGTTACCTCTGGCTTATTATCTTCTAATGGTTTATCAGCTTGCATTGTAAAGTCGCATAAGGTTTGTAAAGTCACATAACTTCAACAATTTCTCCCCCAGTCTTATGTTCCTGCCAGTTCTTTGCAGATGGTAAATTATACATTTTGCATAGATTCCAATGTACCATTGCAGATATTTTATCATGACGTTTTTATATTCAGTCTGTGTAGTCTAGCGGCATGAAATAAGGCAGTGATCAACAGTTTCATCTTTTTCTTTATACAGAGAGAGCATTTACTATCCTTAGTTGTTTTTCAGTGTTTGCTGCTGCCTTTTCCTTTTCCTCCTCCTTATTGGATGGAATGGCTTATTTCACCTGCACGGCAGTTTGATATAGCATGTGGCGGGGAGGGAAGTAAAGCTGTCAGATCAGAGCAGCATCCTAGGACCTGACATTTCAGGGCATGAGAGGTAGGTTCACCTTCCCGCTGCCCATGATGTTGTAAGAGGCAGGTCCTGGTGAAGAATATACATTATGCATCAACCAAGGATATTCAGAGCATGCCTTTCCAATAATAAACAAGAATTCTAAGACAAATGATAGTATATTTTCTTTGGGTGTAAACTCAGGTTTCCATGCTCTGCATTAAACTGAGGGTGGAAGGGACACTTTTCCCAGCTTGTTTTTTAACACCGTTGCCAGCACTAATGGGAAGAACACACAGGAGTTGTAGTCCAACCGGTAAAAGTAGTGTCGATTCTGCTGTGAGCAGAAAACAGTCTGCAGTAGCTGGGTCGTGGTAGAATAAGCAGTTGGCCCTCCACATTTGCAGGTTTTACTTTCATGAATTTCATTATTGATGAGTTTCTCTAATCTCATCCCCCCACCTCAGGCATTTCTTTTCTAGGGGAACCTTCCCTTTTGGTGGCTCTGATAAGGCCATGCAGACTTTTAGAAACCTACCTCTGGTCCTCCTTCTTTTCCACCAGCCACCGCCTGACCGTCTAAGGCAGTGGTTCTCAACCTGTGGGTCCCCAGATGTTCTTGGACTTCAGCTCCCAGAAGCCCCAGCCACTATGGTCAATGCTCAGGGCTTCTGGGAGCTGAAGTCCAAGAACATCTGGGGACCCACAGGTTGAGAACCACTGGTCTAAGGAGAAATCGCAGCCTGGTTTCTCTACACCAGAACCCTTCTGCTATTTGTACTTCTCCCACTTTTGCAGGGTCCTGTGCCCCTAAAACTTGTGAATGTAGAGGTTCAGCTATATATAGAATCATAGAACTGGAAGAGACCACAAGGGCCATCCAGGGGGCTGAAGGAACCTTTCATTTGGAGGGGCCATGCCTTCATTATGGACCTCCTCCCATAGCTACATATTTGGAATGGGTTTTGTTGAAATTGCAAAGATAGAGAGATATTTATTGTGTGATCACAGACCCAATAAAACAAGCAAAATAATAACAACATAGATGGCACAAAAGTTAAAAGCATAATAGTTATAACCAAAATCAATTAAACATATGGATCTTAAAAGAAAACATACATGAAGCATGGGGTGGAAATTGCAAAGGGGATGTTAGAAGGAGCAGCTCTTAGTGTTCTCATTAAGCCTGCTTCATCATACAAAAGCCACAGAATATGGCACGCAAATGAAAACACCAAGTCTCAGAAATGCAGAGTGCATGTGCGTGCATGCACACACACACACTCTCTCTCTCTCTCTCTCTCTGACCGATTTCTCAAGGCAGTTCTCTTGTCTTGAGATTCTTGCCTCCACCCTAAAGATTGGGAAGAGGGGGTAGGCCTTGAGACTCAGAGCCAGCCACTGAGATCTAAGAGTCTCATAGGTAAGATATGACGGGGTAATTGTTTCACCTGAGATCTTGGAGAAGTAAATAAGCAGTTGCAGAAATCCTCCTTCTGACATTGCATTTTAAGATGCTGGTGTTTCTTTGGGGCGTATTCGCGGGAAGTCTCTCTTTGCTGACTGATGAGCTAGGTCCATCGAGAAAGGCACGGTAATTATCTGCTCCACTAAAACAGATCAGCTACGGCAGTTGCCTCCTGGAGTCATGGCTTGGGAGACAGGGCAGTGTACTTCGCAGATGGATGTATGGCAAAGTTGTCACCTGTGTGGTCACCGTGGAAAGCTCTTTTGGATTCTTATCTGTTCAAGGAAGATTTTTTGCAGTGGAGCAAAGCCAACCATTTAAAGGAGTGTGGGGGGACAGCACTGTAGAGGAAAAGAGCTTTGTTGTATCAGTCTCACTTCCTTCTTCCTTTGGCATGACCAAAGCTGTGATACAACATCACAAAATTGCAAAGTCTTCGTTCTAGCAGGTAGAATAAGAATGGGGAGAGAATGGAGCTGAATTTTTTCTGAAGAAGTTTTAACAGAACTGTCCAAGGTGCTAAATGTATTTGAAGGCTAGAATTTAGCACCTTGGGCAATTCCTTTAACATTGACGTTGAAACCCAGAGTGGATTCACCATCCCCCTGGCATGAAAGGCCAGCCCCTGCAACTGGGGATACCTGCGTATGCTGGTTTAGGATTAAGTTCTGTTGGTGCAGAAAGAGAACATCTGAATTGGCCCTTGCTTTGCTGCCTGGCAGAAGCATTCTTCTGACTACAGGAGGGAATATATATAGACAAATGTATTACTTTCAGCTGATAGGAAGAAACTATCTGTAATCTGAGCCGTGAATTAGATGTAGTACATTAACTGCCAACAACAAGCTCTCATATCAGAGTGCATTTTCTCTCTGTGTCATATGCATATGATAGAAGCTCCTTCCTGTTCCATCCAAGGCAGGTGAAGTGCAATGCAGTTACCTGACCATCAGAGACCATTAGTGGGGGGCCCTGTTCCATTCTTGTACCTGCTTACATACATGCAAAAAGTTACAAATAGCAATCCTGTATTCTATGCAGGGATGGAAAGAACATGTACAGTTGCTTCCTGACTGAAAAATGGGTTTACCAACACGTGAGGAACTCATTTAGGAATAGTGTCACAGAGACCAGAATTTTGAACAATTTTCATCCAATATCCACATCTCCCCAAGTATTTAAAGGAATTATTCTGCATAGGAACATATGACTTTTTTTTTTTTAACGAGTGTTTTCTGTACAAAAAAAAAAGAGTTTTCACGCAGGCACACCCCAAATCCAGTGTATTTCTGGCTAGAATATCTTCCCAAAACACTTTGAAGTGTGAGAATACTGGGAGAAAACTGCGCAAATATTTTTTGGTCCTGCAGTGGGAAAAATGCTTCAGAGATTGTGAAGCAGTCAAAGATTTGCGTCCTTAACAAAAGTGGAGAGATGTGTCTCAGCGTAAGGACCAAATTCAATTTCAGAGAAGTCCAGCAGGCTCCATTACAGTGGTGGGTGAGTCCAAAGGCAAAAAACGGGTGTTCAGCTTCTCTCCTCCAAATATTTTATCATAAGATTCCTACTGCCAGCTTTAGGAGAGATTCTTCAGCCGTTTAGAAAGGAGAGATAGTGAAAAGCTAGGAAATCATAAATCGGTGGTGTCATGGCTGGTGGGGTGGATCACCTAGGGAAACCCAGAGAGCTGGACTGAAACTAGATTTTCTGCCAAGGCCTGAGGTTCTCCACTCTTTCCATCTACCAATCAACCTCAACATCTGGATGTGGATCTTTATGTAGTCCATACTGGATCGTCAGTGCCCATGGAAGAGCTATCACTGGGTTTTGAAGTTTGTGAAAGTGGGAAAAATGCATTAGAAAAGCCAGGGGCTTCTTAAACATCGGGCTCTTGTGTGTGGAGATAGGAAGAACATTTTTAAAAATTAAAAAAAATACATTTCCCATTTGTTGAGAAACCCTCATGGGAAGAATCCTGGTCTGATGAGAATCTTCACTGTTTGGGAGTTATTCAGTCCAAATCGTGCATGGTTGTTTTGCATACAAAATGATATCATGCTGTTTCCTGTGCAAAACAACAACGTGTGAATTTTGTGTAGAATAAGTTTCAGACTTTTTCACAGCGAGAAGAAAATTGCTGGTATTCTTCATTGGATAGAATTGCATCTTAGGCTGTGTAAGGCAAGTAGGACACAAGGAATGGAATGGGGCACGAACTTGACAACAGTGTAATATAATGTGATGGTGTATGTGTAGATATGTGGGTATGTGGTTTTCAGGGCAATGATCTTGCCCTCAGATTCCTCCGTCCCTGCACGCCCACACCCTGATCACCAGAGAAGAGAGTCCAGACCCTGAGAATCAGATTTTGAGATATGGGAGTCCAAGCTAGCAAAGATGTAACTCTCTGATGGCAGCTGTGAGGTTCTTTATTTAGATTATTAGTGATGTGCTGTGAATACAAAGGCAACACTGTATGAATCTCACACTCTTGAAAGTCACTCTACGCTGTTGGCAGCTCTTTCCTCATTAAGATTAGAATGCTTCTGACTGGAGATTCACCCATTTCTGGCATGGGTGATTGAGAGTTTCAGATGATAGAAAAGGCCTCTGCCAAGCCGTATAATCAGCGGTGATGCTTTGCAATCACAAATCTGCTTCTGTAGCTATGGGATACCTGAAATGTTCTGGATGGACATACATGAGAGTCAAGATTCCCCCCAGACATGTCTAGTTTTGGCATTTGAAAAAGCTGGAAATCCTTTCTTTTAACATCATGTACAAGGTTGAATAGTATCTATACTATTCTTTCTGCTTTGGGAAAATACAAAGATCTCTGTGATCTGGTTCTTCCAGTACTCACACTTTCAGGAATTATTTGGGGGAATGTTTTGTGGGGGGAGAGCCCACTTTTTTTTGTGCATGCACACAAAATGTTCTTTGCAGATGAAACAACGTTTTCTGTACCAAACACTCTATTTCCTGGGAGGGAAACGCAGGGTATATACAGGAAACACATTTGCGTGCACAAAAAAAAAGTGTATTTTTGTGTAGAATAATCCCACAAAGAGACCCAGTATAGTGTACTGGTTTGAGCTACAACCGTGGAGAACAAGCTCAGCCATGGAAACCCACTGGGAGACTTTGGGTGTATCACACACTCTCATCCCCAGAAAACCCCATGGTAGGTTTGCTTTACAGTCACCATAAGTCAAAAATGACTGAAAAGGCACACAACAGCAGCAACAACAAATTCCCTCAAAGTCTTTGCAGATTTCAGAGAACCGTTGCACACTGTTTGCTTCTTCTCACAGGAAAGCAAATAGTAATGAATGCTTTTCCCGTCCCTAAGACAAAATGCAGCTTACCTGCTGTCCTGGAACCTTTCCTTAAGCAGATGAGTAATGTTTTTGGGGAGAAGAGTTGCAGGAACTCCAATGAAGACTCCAGAGGTATAGCTAAGAGGGAAAATGAGCCCCGCCCAAATCAGAATCCTGCCATAAAAAACTTTATTTCAGTCTCCAAAGCTGCTGCTGTTGTGGTTTTGTGCTTTCAGGTTGTTTCTGACTTATGACAACTCTGTCATGTGTACATTCATAGTATGTTCATTCACATTTACTATCATAACACATTCTTATGCAAAGACAGTAGATATTCACTTTCAGTGCTGTGCAGTCACAGAAAGGAAGAAGACAGACTCCCAAGACAGATATTTTTGGCAACTAAATAACTTACCCTGTGCAGAAGTTCCGTCTTCCCTTACTATTTGAGTTTCTCATTGGTGGGCACAGCAAAAGAGGAGCTGTACAGAGAATACCTGGTATCTTTCCACAGCCCCACTATGAGGACTGATTTCTGCTTAATGCATCCCTCCTCATCTTCCTTCAATCCAATTAAAAGCCTATATTATGTCAGTGGAAATTTATGCCAATCCTAATATAGTCTAATAAGCCTTAAAATAGCACTCAACTAGTGAGAAGCCCTGCGGTTTAATTTGATTCTGAGTCTAATAACAGGCTTCAACTGAAACACCTCCTCCCCTCTTCCACTTTAATTCTTCCCCGGCTTGCATGTGCTTTCCTTCCTTTCTAGGAATGGAAGTTCTCGTTTTTGTTTCGCTCAGTGTCAAAGGGAAAAGGGTGCCTTGTCTTTTTTTCATCCCATACTGTTGTCCTAATTGGAGAATTGTTGTCCTAACTGCTTTGCCTGCCTCTTGGAGAGGTCTGATACGGTTCTGTCTGTGGCAAAGCCATAAACTGAACCAACAATGCCACTGATTTATCTGTCATGGACTTTGCAGCTATTCCCCTTTGTGTATGAAATGTCCAGTTTTCAACCACAGTCTTTGCTCTCGAGTGCATTGACATTTCCCAACTGGCAGTGATGTGGATTGTTGAAATCTAGACTGTTCTGATGCGCAGATCCAGCTCTTATAATGACATCAGTGGCTGAGATCCTATATCGGCGTTGTGTAGCATAAATCTTTGCATGTGAGGATATACACTGGTTATGTTATACAATCCTAGTGATATTGTAAAACCAAATGTACAATAAGATGGGCAGCCAGAGGCACAGTGGAATGTTCAGTGGAATAAATAACCACAGGCTGCAGCCCAAGACACAACTGAACACACAGTAGCATGAGCAACACCACCACATGTGGAACTCTGCTCTTTGTGATTTTGAATGAAATATTGCACATTGAGCAAAAATGTCCAATTGCTTCTACTTGCAGTGCCTAAGACAAGAGGATTCAGTTGCTACTCTCTTCCAGAGTAGACCATTGAATCAATAAGTTTTACCTGTGTGTTGACTCACCATTCAACAGTTGATTCAATAGATCCATTCTAATTGGGACTAACTGACAAACCAATTCGTGACTTGTTAATGAGCTATAAACTGTAATCTGAACCCATAGTTTGTTGGTGGTGTACAAACTGCTTGGTAGAAAAACCCCAGAAAGGTTTCTCCCCTTTGAGTGAGATTACAATAGCCTTTGAACTTTTTTATGCAGTTGGTGTTGTTTTTGTGAATTTTTTTGCACAGGTTTTCTGTGGCAAGAAAAGATGTGTGTATGCGTGCACATTTGCTCAAAGGATACAAATGCAAAACAGTCCAAATAAAATGTGTATTTGTACAATTTTATACATTTTTGTACAAAAAACATTGCATTTGGGCAAAGGTTAAAAAAAAAATCATCTTTCTATGTGTGCGTGCAAGCTTCTGAGATTTATTCCCCCCCAAATGAAAAATGTCTTTGTGGTGTTGACATTCTTTTTATCCAGAATCAGAAATATTTCAAATGTTCTTTACATGCCAGTTATTAGGGTCTTTTAGTTTTCAGAAAATGTGTATATATCAGGGATGGGCAATATGTGCCTCCCTGGCTGTTATTGTCTCCCTTTAGCCTGCTAGACTTTCCAGATTATCTATTTTCTTGGTTCTCCAGGGGGGTTGGCTGGCATAGACTGTAAACTCCAAAGAATAGGAATGTAATTCTTCACCAAGTTGCTTTTCAAATGAAGCAGTGAGAAATATTAGCAATTTTCTTCCTACTGCAAGAAAGTCTTCAAAAATCACACCAGTTCGCAAAGCCAATTTGTAATTCAGGACTTATTCTGTGAAAAATTCACATGCAGTGGTTTTGGAAAGAAAACAGCATTTTCTAAGCAGGAAGCACCATTTTCTGTGCACAAAATAATATTTCTTCATGGAAATCATTTGAATTCATGATCTATACCTTGTATTTGTATATAATATATACCTAATGGGTGCAACAGATAATTCACTACCACCAGGATTCAGGTATTAGCGCTTGACTATCATTAGTGAGATTTGGGGTTCTAAACTTTTTTAAAGAGCAGTTTCTAGAAGCTTGAAGCCTTCCTCCTTTAAGGAATAAGGTGGGAGGAGGGCTGAAAAAGCTGGGAAACCAAACTAAGATGGAGTTATGTCCCAAATTATGGTGGTGATAGTGGTAGTGGGTGATTTTTTCCAGAGTTCCAAAAGGAAACTGGGTTTGACACAACTTTTCCAAATTAGTTTTGTTGGATTACAACTCCCACCATCTCTCAGGCAGCCGAACCCATGGTCATCTGGCTGGGGTTGATGGGAATTGTAGTCTGGAAGACATCAACATGAGAGAAGAATTGTTCTAAAAGAGCCTACTCCTCACAGGTTAAAAGGGAGACCTTATTTGAAGGGAATGCCAACATGCTTTTATTTCTGAGTAGTGAAGAATTAAGGAGCAGGACTAGGACTGCTACATTTTAAATTACAATAGCCATTTAGGAGGCAAGATTTGTTAGACAACTGATTTTTAAATAAATACCTCCAGTATTTAACAGCTCTTTGCTAAAGTCCTTTGTGCATACATCAAATGTTCCTGTTATCACTTCTCCCGTAAAAACAGTTAATGGCTTAACGTTTCAAAAATCCTCTCTTAATTCCCCTGCCCAGTGTTGTCACAGATACAGTGTCACCAAAGTATACATGTTTTCTTTGCCGGTGGAGTTAAAGGACCCAGCTGGAATTGTGGGAACGATTACGGAGTCTGAATGTCTAATTTCCAACAGCTCTAGTCTGTTCCCGGATTTGGCATCTTACTTTTAGATGTGTTGCACATGACAGAACAACCTGCCCCGATGCCCAAGTGTTTGCTGGCACAAGGGAATTTGAATCCCCAGCTTGTTCGTGCCCAAGCTGTGGGAAGGGGGGTAGGGGATTGACACAAGGGGCTGGTGCTGACTCGCTGGCACTCTTCTCCCCCCTGGCCTAGCTCGCGGCAGTCTGCTGAGTTAAGAACGCTTTGTAAATGAACTAATCCTTGAACGTGGCTCAGACTGGCAAAGCTGCTGCTTTCTCTTGGCCGCCATTTGGGGGCCAGTAATGTCCCATGTCCAATTGATTACCTCTTGTTTTTGCTGTTGCTTGCTTTGCATGTTTCCCATTGGCACAGGCTGGATTGCTTTGTTGAGTTTGCCTGAGGTGGTGGGAATATCCAAGAGGGCAAGGGGATTTAGTGCTAGCCCAGCACATGTGGGCACATGGAGGCAGAAAGGGAGGGAGCTTAGGATGGGGACTCAAGACTTAGGCCATTTGTGCACTAGACTGTTTTAGGGCTATTATTCCACTTTCAACATCCTATGGAACCTGGGGTTTGCAGTTTAGGGAGGGGCTTCCCTAAACTGCAAACCTCAGGATTCCATAGGATGTTGAAAGTGGAATGATAGCATTATAATAGGCTAGTGTGGAAATGGTCTTGGTGGTGTTCCTAGGACACCGTGCCACAAAGTACGGCAGTATTAATGACCTCATCTTCCTCACCCTTCAGCAAATTTAGTGTCAGCTCTGCTCGCTTGCAGCTGTGGGGAGCTTGCTCAGCAAAAAGGTGTGCGGCACGCATACTCACATACTCATAGCGCACACATCACATCATTCCTGTCAGTCCAGAGACCAAGGTGAGGAACTAGTTAGGCCTAAGCAGACTGCTCAAGGGGCCTGGAATAGATCAATGGCGTGGGATAAAAGGAAGACTTCATAGTGCTGGCCAGTGCTTCTAGGAAGTCTAGACTGGCTGAGTCATGGCAAGATGATGAATTGCATAGATGAATGCAAAAACTTTATACCAGATACTATATTCACATCAGAGGAGGAGAAGAGTGACATTATATTCAAATATTTAAACTGGAGCTGTCTCGTGCCTCTTCCCGTGTGTGCCTGTGGAACTCCATACAAGTTTTCTCTGGATCCTGATATGGAGAGTGAGTCATAGAATACGGGAGAAATTCATTCAGCCAGAATGTTCATATAAACTTACCTGATTCAGAACTCCGGAAATAGAAAGGAAACCTCAATTCTCTTATGCTAGCCACAATATTTCCAGAGCTGGTTTTGCTTCCAAATTGCAAACATTTGTGGTGGTAAAGATATTCTTAATATTTGATGCTGCTGTGCTTTAAGCCAGCATTGGGAATCATACAACCTTCCAGCCGGCCCCTCCCAAAACTGCAAACCCCAGGATTTCATAGGATGTTGAAAGTGGAATCATAGCGCTATAAAAGTCTAGTGCAGAAATGGCCTTAGTCTAACCCTGTACCATGCTGGTTCTCATGGTTTTATTTACCTGGCTTTATATTGGGTCTTTTAATAATCTTATATTAAACTACCTGACTTGAAAGATCATAGTTTGTATCCAAGCTTTTCAGTCAACATGGGGAGGTTGAGATAGAAGAATCAGGGATGTGCCCCCCTATATGTTCATTTCTATCAACACTTGCATTGTTAGGGTGGATAAACAGACCACACCTAACCGCACCCCAGATGGACACGGTGCTGATGAACCCACAACAGTAGGAAGATAGGAAAGAGAAAGACAGACAGACGCAAGTACTTTGGCCAAAGGATCCTAGGTAGGATGATTTATTCTTTCAGGCTTCCCTTCTTATGCCACTTTTATGTTTTATTAAAAAATGCTTCCAGAGAGAAAAGATTGATGCTTCAGCATTTAGCAGAGTCACAGCTTGTGCATGTGTTACATTCTATCTGACTTGTAAGATTCCTAAGTCTACATGACCCTGTTACATCCAAGGTGATTCTCAAGAGTCCTTCGCTTGTACACACTGACTGTAAACAGGAACAGAACAGAATAAACAAGTCTAGAGCAAGGTTGTTTGATGAGCTACAATTGTCCGAACTATCAATCAACATTACCTTGAAATAACTAACAATTATGAATTCTTCACTAAATTTCCAAGCATAACAACAACATGTGTCTTTTGCTGCAGGTCCTAGTTATTGTGGTGTATTTCACAGAAAAGTTGTAGCAAACAGGGAAGATGCCAGGCCATCATCTGAAATGAATATACAGCAAAGATGCACGTTATGCATAAAGAGGAGGAATGGATAGAATCAGGAGAGCTAGAGATTTTTCAAGGCAGAATTCCTGGTATCTTCCATAGATGTTGCTGCAAGGAATAATTCAACAAGTAGGACACTGACAAGCTGGAACATGCACAGAGGCCACTGGCCCCTCCTTAAACTGCTAAACCCCAGGATTCCATAGGATGTTGAAAGTGGAATAATAGCACTATAACAGTCTAGTGTGGAAATGACCAGTGAGACACCACCAAGTGGATAGGTCTAGAAATCAAGCCCTGGGAGCAATGGTTGAGGGAGATGGATACTTTCAGCCAAAGGAAGAGCAAACTGAGAGGTGATTTGATCGGCATCTTCATATATGGGAAAAATCATCATGGAGAAGATGGAGTGAGTTTGTTTTCTGCTGCTGCTGCTCCTCCAGAAGATAGAACTTGAACCAGTTGATTTAAATTATAAGAAAAGAGGTTCTGACTAAACATGAGGAAGCATTTCCTCGTGGTAAAAGCTGTTTGACCATGGAATAGCCTATCTCAGAAAATGATGAACTCTCCTTTACTGGAAATGTATAAATGGAGTTTATATGGCCACCTCTTTGGGGTCCCTTCCTGCTCTGTAATTCGAATGATATTCTGTTATCACTATGATGGGGAAAAATGACATCTAATTAATTTTTGTTGGTTATGCCCCTCTCACAAATATAAAGTGTGCTCTCCATATATGTGGGGGTTCCATTCCAGGAACTCTTGCATAAAACAAAAAAATGCTCTGTCCCATCATTCCCAGTGGACTCGTTGTGTGTGCACCAAAGTTGGTGTGGGCGTGTGCCCAGCATATCCACTGATGATAATATGACACAAGGCTTTGTGCGACCTAGCATTTGTTGTGTGTGGAAGTCACACCAGCAGAGGGTGGACTTTAATTGCACTTTCTGGGAGGAAGCAGACCGTGAAGGTGGAGGCAAATATTCACAACCTGTACATCCTTTAGAAAGAAGACTTTGTGATGGGGAATTGAATTCTGATGACCTACCACCTGCTACAAAAGCAAGATTCTAGGTTAAGTTTTCTCCATAACAAGCCTCATCATTGCAGTTCAGTCTCTCTGAACAGATTTCCATTTTTCTTTTCCATCTTGTGAGCCAGACAAAATGACATACCCTCTAACTGTTCTAATTTGGCAGGGACAGTCCCAATTAACCCTCTCTCATACCACTTTTTCAGCAGCTTTTAACATGTTCCTGTTTCTCTCCTTGCCCGGTTTCCCATTCCTCCTCTGTTTACTTCAGTTGCTGCAAACTGAAGCCATTTCTGCACTGCACTGTCATAGTGCTATTATTCCACTTTCAACAGCCTATGGAATCCTGGGGTTTGCAATTTAGGGAGGGACACTTAGAATTCTCAGCCAGAGAGCTCTTTGGCCTTAGGAAACTACAAACCCCAGAATTCCATGGGATGCTGAAGGTAGAATAATAGCACTATAGGAGTGTAGTGCAGAAACGGCCCAAGTTCAAAGTGCAAAAGTATTTTGTACTCAACTAACCCAGCACGGGGGAGAGTAGAAGGGAGGGCAAAATCTGTTGCCTCCCTGCAGATTCAGGCCAGAGCAAACTGCTGCTGTCCCTTTTAGTGTGTATGTGTTGTGTGTTTTTCCTCGCTAACAACTTTTCCCACCACACTTAGATATTGCTTAGCCTCGTATGTCCCAGTTTGCATTTCTGAGATGTCAGAGGGTACAAAACGCAGCTTCTCAGGAGCACCCAAGGAACACCATTCTTCAGTCACAAAGGGTACAAAAATAATAATCTGATACATAAAAGTCGAAGTTTGTTTGTCTGTGTCAGGCAAAGACCTCATACGATTGGCTGCGTCCGGCGAAGACCTCATATGATTGGCTGCCTGAGAAGATTCTATGGAATCCTGGGGTTTGCAGTTTAGGGAAGGGCCTTTAGAATTCTCGGCTACAGAGCTCTTGGGCCTCGTTCAACTGTGTCTGTCTTGAATAGGCCAGTTGCTATGGAGACGAGGCCTAGCAGCAAGGAGGAGGACAGCGTATTCTCACAGGAACCCAACCTGTGTATGTTCATAACTCGGAATACAGATTGGATTGGGGAATGTGGAGAAAAGTTGCAGGTAGTGGACAAGACAGTTTGGGGAAGTAGAGACACAAGATTTCAAATCTTTCTAACGAGTGCTACCTGTGAGAAAATAAAAGCAGGCAACGCCAGGAACAGATGCGAGTAATAATAATGAAAAAGAAAGTACTTTGGAAATTGTGTTAAGTGGCAGCAGTAGGGGTTTGTAGATAAAAATGGCAGCCTCGGCAAGAAGAGGAGGCGCCGAGCATCAGTAGGGTGGCAGCAGCTGTTGCCTCCAGTCCGGCTGCCGCCTGCACCGTGCAGACGCATCCAACCCGAGTGAAGACTTCCTTGAAGGCCTCATATCTGCAAAGCGTCCAGGTGAAGCCTGAAGTCCTCGCGCAGGGCTGGTTGTCAAGGCGACGCCGCCTCGGCCTCGCTTGATCCACAGGCCCTTGAGCTATTCGGTGACAAGCTCTGCTCTCTGGATTAGAGAGGGAAGCTTTTCTCCCCCTGTTTTTGGATCACACTCTCTATCAGTGGCATAACATGCTGCCTCTAATCCAAACAGTACTTCTAAGAAAACATACAAAAATGCACCCACAAATGCGTGCGCGCACACACACACACGCGCACCCCGATAGAGGGGAAAGAGCCGACCTGCCCCCCGTTTGCTCCTCTCCCTGCGCTGGTTGTGCAGGGCCAATTATCCCAAGTAGTGACAAGGAGAAAAATGAATTAGCCAAAGCTTTGTAATGTCAGCGTTATTTATCTTTTATAAGCTCGCCCAGCTCAGCCGCAGATCAGCAAAGGAGCGCCTTTATTCCTCCGGCCCGCCTTTGATCCCGCTTTCTTTATAGGCTCTTGATACACTCCCTTTGCTTCATCATTACAAAATCTTTTTCTTCT
Organism: Iguana delicatissima; assembly: GCA_948472985.1. Classification (NCBI taxonomy): domain Eukaryota; kingdom Metazoa; phylum Chordata; class Lepidosauria; order Squamata; family Iguanidae; genus Iguana; species Iguana delicatissima. The sequence continues at coordinate 222,970 of CAOKZL010001978.1, read as the reverse complement.
GCAGGGGGAAAAAACGGGAAAGGGTAAGATGGGGGGGCATGAGGATTGGGCCTTGCGGGGTGCAGGGGGTGGCAACAAAGTCTGCAGGTATGTACGTCTGTGTGCCTCCCCTTCCCCATCTTCTAGATAATGAAATCACCCGGTTAGGTTTATTTTCCATGGTCTTTAGCTCTCTTTTACAAAGGAAGAAAAAGGTGCTGATTCTGATAAGAACTCCTGCTAGGTTGTTTCTTTCCTCCCCCCCCCCACATATTTAGCTGCTGGTGGAAGTTCGCTCTTTTTAACTGTTGTAATAGAGACTTTTTTTTTTCCAAAGGAGAAAGAATGCTTGTTAATAAGAAAAGGAACTGGAGAGACAAAAGTGAAGAAGGCAGGGGGGAGGGGTAGGTGTCAAGCTTTTGCTATTTTGTCCAGGGTTGCCCTGGCCTTCTTCTCTAGGGGATGGTGTTTCGTAGCACCTAAGACCCTCTTTGGGAATGTGCAGATTTATCCTCTTTTGTGAAGAGAATGTTTGCATGGCAGTCTGTACTCTGGAATCAAGGCCCGTTCATACCATGCAATCATAACACTATGATTCCACTTTAATTTCCCTGGCAACATCAGTAGAACCCTGGGATTGACACTCTACTTGTCTGTCTAATATATAAAAGTCAAAGTTTCTTTGTCTGTATCAGGCGAAGATCTCATGTGATTGGCTGTGTCAGGCGAAGAACTCATATGATTGGCTGCCTAAGAAGATTCTGTGGCATCCTGGGGTTTGTAGTTTAGGGAGGGGCCTTTAGAATTCTGAGCCAGAGAGCTCTGTATCTGTCTTGAATAGGCCAGCTGCTATGGAGATGAGGCCTAGCAGCAAGGAGGAGGGCAGTGTATTCCTCCAGGAACCCAACCTCTGTATGTTAATAACTCTGAATACAGATTGGATTGAGGAATATGAGGAAAAGTTACAGGTACTGGATAAGGCAGTTTGTGGAATTAGAGACACATGAACTCAAATCTTTTTAGCAAGTATTACCTATGAGAAAATAAAATCCCAGGCAATGCTGGGTATATAAGCTAGTTTTTTAACTTAATATCTGTCGTTACTGTGTGCCTTCAGTCATTTCCAGCTTATCGAAACCCTAAGGCAACCCTATCACAGGATTTTCTTGGCAAGATTTGTTTTTTGAGGGGGGCTGAGAGAGTGTGACTTGCTCAAGGTCATCCTGTGAGTTTCCATGGCCAAGGGGAGATTCAAATCCGGGTCTCCAGAGTCATGCTCCAGCAATCAAACCACTATACTATAACCTGCCCTTTATCTGAACATCTCAGGGTGGTGTAGATTACAGTCAATCCGAAAAAAAATTAAAGTAGTATAAATAGAATAATTTTAAAATGCTAAAAACATATTAAATAATTAACAAATTAATTGTTAGTTGTTGCTCATCCCTGCTTTGGTGGGGAGGAGGTTAAGAAAACAGATTAAGAGTGACTGATGCTTTTCACACCAGACTGGTGTAGTGGTTTGAGTATTCAATAATGACTGGAGATTAGGGCCATTTCTGCACTAGACTGTTATAGTGCTATTATTCCACTTTCAACATCCTATGGAATCCTGGGGTTTGCAGTTTAGGGAAGGACCTCAAAGACCCCTCCCTGAACTGCAAATCCCAGGATTCCATAGGATGTTGAAAGTGGAATAATAGCACTATAACAGTTTAATGCGGAAATGGCCTAGGATTCAAATCTCTGCTTGGTCATGGAAACCCACTGAATAGTTTTGGACCAGTCACACTTTCTCAGTCTCAAAAGAGGGTAAAAGCAAGCCCTATTGTTACCCGTCCGCACACACTCCCCCAGATTTGATATGGTTTAATTGGTGAAATATGATTCATTGGCACTGAAATAAAATGGACCCTATTGTGATTGTAAAGCCAAGCTGAGCAAAGGAAAAAACACCGGCTGAACATGTGTGCTGCAAAATAGGTCAGAGATCCCCTTCGGGCATAGCCAGGTCATTGTCAGGAAGTTAACCAGGTAAGCCCAGAGATAATAGACTTAAGCTAAGCTGTAATGACTCTGCTGTCAGACAATAGTGATGGGAAGCACCCACCAGGTACCTCCTTCCCTCTGATCTGTGCATTTCCCTCATTGTCCACACACCTGTCCACCATTACAGAGCTGACATTACATGGTTGATTTTTTAAAAGACCTTTGGGAGGCCCCGGGGCCCATAGAAATGGTGCTGGGCAGCCTTTATGTAGCCAATGGGCTACAGTTTTCCCACCTGTGTTTTACAGAGTATGGAGGAGTGTCCACACAGTTGCAAAGTGTGAGAATGACATTGCACCTCTTCCTCGTGCCAGGAATTTGTTAAATCTCAGGCCAAAGGGTACAGGCAAGAATCTGCCGCAGAAATTTTGGGGAGGGGTATTAAGATACGAGGGGCTGCAGAGAGAGATTTGATGTATTTAGTCCAGAGTGCCAAAAGATCAATGCACAAATTGGAAGAGAGAAGGTCAAAAAAATGGCAGGGAGGGGGGCTTTTGTGCAAGTCTAGCCGCCTTTTCCTTCCCTTTCTCCCTAGGTCTCTGTCTCTCTCCTCTGATAAGCAAAGCCATTTGGTTAGCAGCTGTTTCCAAGGGGGTCAGATCTTAAAGGGAAAGATAATAAGGAGGTCAATGTGGCAGCTCTCCATTACTGCAATATAGCTAATTAAACAGAAGCAGGCTGATGTTAGAGATGCTTGGAAATGCTGCGGCTACATTTTGAAGGGCACATTAACAATGACTTCTGCTTCATAATGAAAAGCACTCAGCAAGGCCCCCCAAGTCTGCACCGTGGGCCTTTTGTAATACAACGGTCACAGCATACAGGGTTTGACAGGCCAGACAATCTGACACATGCAAACATCCCCGTGGTAGAGGAAATGCATCCCTTAGAAGTCTTCTCCACAGCTTTTTCACAAAAGTAATCCTGTCTGGACCCCAGTGGCTGTCTAGCCTAACCCAGAGCTAAGAAAGCCTAACTTTGGGGCAGTAGCATAACTAGAGCTTTTGCCGTGCAGGGGTGGTCCCTGAGTTTGCTTCCTGAGGGTGGTCCCTGAGTTTGCCACCCCTCTCAGGGGAGGGAGCACCTATTCAAAATACCAAATAAAAACTGCTCAACTGGCACTGGATGATTGGGTTCTGGGCGTTTGCACTCAAAGGGGGTGCTCTGTATGTGCTCAGAGACACTCCAGCATTCCTTCAGCGGTGAGCGCCCTTTCTCTCTCTCTCTCTCTCCCTCCTTCCTCCTTGGAGGCTCAGCTGGGCTGGGCTGATTCCCAGTCTTAGAGGTGGGGTAGGGGGAAGGCAGGCACCTCTCCTCACCTCCTTGGGGGCCCCCCATCTCTTCTCCTCGGCTCTCCTCCTTTTCTCCCTCCCTCCTTCTCTGCCTGGCCTGGAGGTCTGCTGGTGTTGGCGCTGCTTCTTTGGCTGGAAGCAGGTTTGACTCCAGATTGGGAAGGAGGGGAGTGGAGGAGAGGGGGGAAAGGACAGACCCCTTTCCCAGAGCAGCATACCCCTCCAGCAGACCTCTCTGGTAGGGTCCAGTGCCCATCTAGTCACTGGACATCTGCCAGCGTGTGGAAGGTGGCCCGGTGCTGCCCCCAGAGACATGCCGCCCGGTGCACACCCCCCCCTTGGTATGCCACTGCTTTGGGGACTACAAATACCAGACGCCTCCAGCTACTGTGGCCAGTAGCAACTTGTCCAAGCTCTGGTCTAACCAGCCCTTTATAGATCAACCAATGACTTGACTTAGTATATTCCGTAAGAACCTACCTTTCACTGAGTGAAGGTCATTGGTCTATCTAACCCAATCGTGTCAACTCTGGGTGGTAGAACCTGTCCAGGGATTCAGGCTTGATTCCATCTGAGCCCTACCTACATGATCCTTGGTGGGCTCCCATCAAATGCCTAACAAGGCCGAACTCTGCTTAGCTCCCAAAGGGAGGAAATGATGGCTTTGCTGAGCTTCCAGTGCTCTCTCTTGCGAGAGAGAATCCATAAAGGATGTTGCCTGTTAGGCAAGAGAGTATCACTGCCAAGTGTCTCAATCACTGTCAGAGGGCAACAATGCATCTGTCACAAGGCAGCACCAAGGACGGCAGGCGGCTGAATGGGACCTTCCGTGGCAGGCTGCCACGCTGACAAAACATTGTCACTAGACCTCGTTTGAGTGGCATTTGAAAGCAAACGCAGGTAGTGTGTGTAATTTCACCCATCCATCCATTCATTTAGGAAGGCGGAGTGAATTTGCTGGAGCGACCTGGGACAATGGTTCAAAAAGAAAAGCATCTCTCTGCCTAACACATGGCTTTCTCTGACTCTGTCGTACCTGACTCTCCTGAAGACAAGGAAATTAAATAGACAAAAAAGGCCCCTAAGATGAGGACATGCAAGATGGTGGCCTTTGATAGGCAAAGAAGGTTCTGGTTTGCCCCTCTCTCTTTTGTATAACTGTGGACAGGGACCCTGAAGTTGTTTCTAAGGTGTAAGGCCTCAAATTTGTCAAACAGATCCTTGCAAATTTTGCATATTTGCATACAAAACAACAAATATTCAGCATACATTGCATCATCACCACTATCACCATCATTTTCTACATCATCTACCTGGTTGAAGAATACTTAACTAAGGCCATTTCCGCACTACACTGTTATAGTGCTATTATTCCTCTTTCAACATCCTAAGGAATCCTACATCTTAGGGAGGGGCATTATAGAATTCTCAGCCAGAGAACTCTTGGGCCTCAGTAAACTACAAACCCCAGAATTCCACAGGATGTTGAAAGTGGAATAATAGCACCATAATAGTGTAGGGTGGAAATGGCCTAGGTATGCTTAAGGTACTTAGTTAAGTACACTTAAGTACAGGGACTAAACTAAGTGACCTCCTCTGATCTGGCCCATCCAAATCTGATAGAAACACCATTCACACATGCTCATTAGAATGGACCTCCTTCTCCTTGTGCAGCTAATGGTCGGCAAATTGTGGTAATAGTGTCACAATCGTGATTAAGCAGTTGTTGTGAATAAGGAACAATTACCTAAATTTACTCATCTGTATCACCCTGTCTTCCCTGCTGAGTGAGCTTGCAAACATTTTTGTGACTTTGTGTTTATATTTTGAGGCTTTTTTTTTTTTTTGTAAAAGAAATCTCTGTCCAAAATTGGTGGGTCAAAATCCTGAAATGAGCAAAATTTCACATTTGACCATTTTTTAAAAAAAAAATGCTGTGTCTCGGTGTATCAAAGCACCCTTTCTCACTGAAGACAAAAAAGAAAAAGAGACTATTTTTTAACGTCTCTGCCTCTTTGGTCCTGATTATCTTCTTTCTTGCCTTCTGGACTTCCTCTTATCCCTCCAGGCCACTCAATTTCCCAGTCTCCTACACAATCCAGAATTCAGCTGAGCTGGCACCTTTGTATGTGCCCATAGGGAAAGCTCTATCTTTCTAAGTTCCTTATCTCTAGAAAGGGTATGGCTGGTTATTTATTTAATTTGAAAAGTTAAGCTCTACATATAAAACCTCAGGCAAAGCCTAACACATACATACAAGCGTATATGCCGAGTGTTGCCTGGGATTTTATTTTCTCATAGGTAATACTTATTAGAAATACCTTACCTTACCTTAGGAATTAGATGCAGTTGAAATACACAGATTTCAGATCCTGTGTCTCCAGTTCCCCAATCTGTCTTGTCCAGTACCTGTAACTTTTCCCCATATTCCCCAATCCAATCTGCATTCAGAGTTATTAACATACAGAGGTTGGGTTCCTGAGGGAATACACTGCCCTCCTCCTTGCTGCTGGGCCTCATCTCCATAGCAACTAGCCTGAGCTCTCTGGCTGAGAATTCTAAAGGCCCCTCCCTGAAATGCCAACCCCAGGATTCCATAGAATCTTCACAGCCAGCCAATCATGTGAGGTCTTCTTGCCTCACACAGCCAATCATCTTTGCTGCCTGACACAGACAAACTTTGAGTTTTACATAGTACTAGCGTATTTATCCAGCATTGCCTAAGATCTTATTTCCCTCTTAAGAACTCACCAAACTATCTTCTCCAGTACCTGTAACTTTTCCCCATATTTCCCAATCCAATCTGCATTCAGAGTTATTAACATACAGAGGTTGGGTTCCTGAGGGAATACACTGCTCTCCTCCTTGCTTCTGGGCCTCGTCTCCGTAGCAACTAGCCTGAACTCTCCGGCTGAGAATTCTAACGGCCCTTCCTTGAACTGCCAACCCCAGGATTCCATAGAATCTTCACAGCCAGCCAATAATATGAAGTCTTCTCACCTCACACAGCCAATCATATGAGGTCTTTGCCTGCCTGACACAGACAAACAAACAAACAGACAAACTTTGACTTTGATAGATAGATAGATAGATAGATAGATAGATAGATAGATAGATAGATAGATAGATACATACATACATACATACATACAAAAAGATAAAATGGCGAAGTATTTCAAAATATTTCCATGTTCATAATCGTTGTCATGGGAAGACATGCACCTAAATCTTGTCGTTAGTCCCAATTAGAGTAGGGTAATTGAATCAACAAGATTTACCCACATGTTGATTTACCATTTAACAATCAGTTTGATGGGTTTAATCTAGTGAAAATTAACCAATAGGATTCTAGCTTTTACTCACTTGATCCATATGAATAACTGGAAATGGTGGGAGAAATGTACTTGCTTGCTCTGCTGGATGGTGGGTACCAGGGAAAGAACAACAGGGAGGTGTTAGGGAGATGGTCATAACTCACTTTGTGGGCTGTGAGGAATCTGATGAAGAGGAGTCATACCTGAAGGGGGCTCTGGCTTCAGATTATGTCTCTCCCCCTAAATCTGAGCAGTTAGTGGCAGAGGCAGCTGCTGGGGAACCTCAGCAGGGTGGACCTTCATCCCAGCTGGAGATGGTGGACACCAAGGAGAAACTCACATTCTTTGTGGTGTGTCAACAGGACAAGGAGCAGTGGTGGAGGAACCATTGCTTCTTGAATAAGAAATGGTGAGCAATGAAACACTTGGCATCTCAAGTTCAGGCAACAGCAGCTGTTGGGAATTCTCACTGTTCAGTTTTTTGCTTTCTCTGGCTCTTCTGCACTTCCAGCTAATGGATTTTTTGGGGCTTCTTGGCCTCTGGGATTACCTAAGCTTTCCATGTCTTCCCCCCCTCCAACAATACACACTTTTTTTTTTATTTATCACTAGGTAAACATGAGATGATTGTTAGATACTAGTTTGTGTTTTTGTTCAGCTTTGTATGGTCAGTTTCCCACTTCCTTCTTGGCTTTGTGGAGCAATTCAGTTCCATGGTGAAGTTGGATGCTATTAATAGATACTCTCACCTTGATGAAGCTGTAGTTACAATTAGTCTGGGAAGTTATGTAGAGGCGGCATCCCTTCCTCCCAACCTTTACATTGACATGTTTAAGTTTTCTATTTCTCTTTCCTTCTGGTTATCATGATTGCTGGTTTCTAGTGATGGGTTTTGGAATGGCTGAGATCTTGTTACTGTGCCTCCCTTCCACCTTTGGTGAACTCCCTTGATTACCCGCCTATGTCCTGGACTGGCTTGTAATTGCTTTTTCCTACTGCGGCTTGCCCTCTTTCTACCTTTGGGCAGAGGAGAGGGATTAAATATTAAAGGATCTCACAAGTGGGCAGCCTGAGTGTAAAAAGGGCTGATGAGGGTGAAGAAGGACTTAACTGTATGAAAATACAAGTGGAAGGTGCTGGATAGCACAGAGCCGCAGATCTGAGAATCAGCACACCCGTACGGAGGAATATGGAACAAGGCAAGAGATGTGAATATTGAGAAGAGTGCAGCAGCAGTTCTGTGGTTTACCGATAAATATGCTGGGTTGCACTGAAGTTGTTCTCACCCAGTAAATGCCTGTATTTATCACTGTCGGGAGGATTTATTGTCCAGCCAGGGCCTTTTCAAGAAAGAGAGACTTTTGCTTCTTTCTTTTCAATTACTGCCGTGTGAGCGAATGGACTGACCGAGCCCTTTGGGGAATGAACTGCTGATGAGGTTATTGGTTTGAGAAACTTTTCTTCTTTGGCTGTGGAGTAGGTCTCAGGGTTCCTTCCAACACTTTGGCCCTGTCAGCTTTAGCAAGCTATGACAATAACAGGTTTGGCTGAGAAATGAGCATCCAGTCCATGACTTATGGCTGTGGTACTTGCAGCCAGAAATGGCACTCATACCCACTGAGGGCTTGGATCTGTTCCAGTAAGGAGTGGAAAGACTAGCAACTGCTATTTGTTTCCTGTCTGAGAAAAAGATTTCCCAATATTTGAGAAAGCCCATCAGGAAGAATAACACAGCACCACAGTATTTGCACCGTTTTTATTTGCATTTTGCAGAGATTGCCAGACAATCTGAGAAGTGCCTGTGGTTTTTCTGCACATATATACCTTTAGCTTTTCCATTCGGAAGTACCTGTGGTTTTTCTGTTCTATTTCTGCACAGAAATAAACATTGCTTTTCTGCATGAAATGTATTCTTTTTTTCTTACAGAAATACATGTGCTTTTTCTGTGCAGAAATAAATATGGGTTCTCTGTGCAAAGCATGTGGTATCTACCTGCAGAACTGCAGGGCACTTCCTGAGCTCTGTGTATCTCTGGGACTAACTTTAGCAATATGGAAATATCTCTGAAAGGTAAAACACCATGGGCCAGAGCTAATGCAGCAGCTCACAGAACCACTAACAGTTGGACTATCTCTCCAGTTTCAGGAGTGGGGCACTGCAACAGCACAGACAGTTTTTGAGATCCAGAACGGTTTCAGAGTGAAGCCAAGAACAGTATTGCATGGTTGGTCACAACTGGTTGCAAAGAGTAGGCAAGAATTCTGCTAATGCAAAGAAAGTACCTCTTTGCACAGGGGATCATTCACGGATCGAATTCCTCTGTAATTTCATTCTTTAAGAAAGCATCTAGTTATTTTAACAGTTTCCTTTCCACTGCAAAGGAGTCTTTGAAAACTTTGCAAGACTGTTCACAGTTCAGGATCTATTCTGAGCCAAATTTGCACCTGTTTAATTTGTGTGTTCAGAAAACAGCCGCCTTTTCTGCACGGAAATAAAATTTTCTGCACAGAAAATTGTCTTCCCTGCCCAGAAAATGCTATAGTTTGGAACTTATTCTACATAAAATTTCCATTTCTTTTTTCACAGAAAACAGCATTTTCAGCAAAGGAAACAGCATTTTCTGCACAGAGAATACTTTTTCTTCACAGAAATCCTACTTTCTCAGCAGAAGATGTTGTTTTCTGTGCCAAAAAGCTACATACAAACTGGCAGTCCTGTTTTCTTCATGTCAAGATTTCCTGACCCTTGAGAAAGCCATTTTTTAAAAGCCATTTTTAAAGATATTTTCTAACAGTCTTTCCACCACTAGCATAGTTAAATAGAGTGATCCACTACCATGGCTGCCAACTTGGGTAGTTCGCAAAGTTGATCAGATAAATTGACGGAGGTTCCCATCAACAAAGACTACTGGTTTGCTAATACCTCTCTAATGTCAGAGGCAGTTTGCTTCTGTTTATCAACTGATAGGACGCATGTGGAAGAGAAATCAGTAGCATTCAGTGCATGCTAACAGACATCCCATGGCCACCCAATTAGATACTGTGTGAACAGAATGATAGACTAGACTTTGGTCTGATCAGCAAGTAAGATCATTACTGGCACTGAATCAGTTCTCCAATTTATCCACCTCTTATGCACAAGCAAGGGTGTCCACATTTTTCCCAATCATGAGGGTGATTTGAAGTGACACGTCTAAACATTTGTCCTTCCCTTCGAGGGGTGAAAAACCCCATTTTAAAGACTGTGAATCTCTTTGTTCCATTTCAAAGACTAACCGATTTTATTTGGCATACGCTTTTCTGGGCCTGAATCCTGTTTGTAGTGCCAACTAGAAAAAATCCACTGAACCAATTGTTGCATGTTGAGCCGACACGTACACAAATCCCATTGATTTGATGAGTCTACTCTACTTCAGACTGCCAAAACGAATCAGACCCTAGAGTGCCACCCACTTCAGCTGCTACTCAAGAGTTTTGTTAAGTTAGAGGGATGAAAGATTTGTTGTTGATGTTATAGACACTGGCCAATACGTTACCCACACTGGTTTTCCCAGGCTAAGCAAGGCTGGAAGACGTAGTTACTTCAGAGCTTATGGCAGAATAGAAAATTAAAAAGTTGTATGTGGAGGAGAGCAGTAGCATTTAACCAAACAGCCCTTTTCTCTGCTTCTGAGGCATTACATTTGCCTTTGCTCTCAGAGATGATCTTGACCAGGCTACAGTGTCTATAGCTAAGCAGGGAAAGCTAAATCCAGGTCATCATGTTCTCTCAAATGATGTTCTCTACCTGCTGTCACATTGTTGTCACTGATGTCATTGGCGGCGGCAGAGATGAACTCATGGCCATATCTGCAGACGAAGGCTTCTTAAAAGCACTATTCAAGGTCGACAATTTTGCAAAAAGAAAAAGGAGAGGGAGACCCTGACTGTGAGGCTCTGTTGATAAAATCATGGCCTTCGGATGCTTAATCACCTTCCATTACTAGGGCTGTACATGCTCTCAGAACTAAAAAGAAGTTGAAAAAAATCAAATTTTTCATTACATTAAATCCAAGACCCATAGCAAGGATATTTAGATCAAATAGGTATGCAATTCTAAGCTTATATGGAAGCATGTTTCAATTCAGTTGGTAGAATTTACTTTTTAATAAACTAATGATGTGGTAACATTCCCTAATACGCTTCAGTCACAAGGGTAAGTCGGAAGTCTAGACCATGGGGGCTGGTGGCTTCCATGTCAGTGGGGTAGTGAACCTACTCCAGGTTTTGGTCTGAACTTTCATGAGAAGCTCACCAAGGGAATGAGCCCAATCCACAAAACAGGTTGAGCACCTTGGACAGCTGCTGTAAAGTTCAGATGAAGATCTGGAGTGGAGACACCTTGTCACTTACATGGAAGCTGCCCCTCGTCACTGGGTCCAAGGTAGTTGTGTGGGATACATCACTTTTCCCCAATAAAAGGCTCTGTTCAGGATTTCAGGAAGATCTACTGTGAACTGGGAGTGCTATTATTGTTCCCCAGCATCTAATTCTAGAAGTGGTCACCCTACTTGATTTGATGTTTAATGCCTCGACGATTGGGCTACACAAGTATTTTTTCAGAGCTTAAGGAAACAAACCTTTTTTGGCCATCAGCTCCCCAAAGCTCTCAGCCAGCATGACTGTTGCTGAGCTGGCTGAAGGGTTCTGTGAGCAGGAGACTCAAAGTAACATTTCCAAGCTGTGCATTTCTCTGTGTTGTCTTTGGGGCTGTGTAGAGCTGTCTCAAGCAATTTCTTTTCCCTTAGCAACCTTCATGTCTGCTACTTTCAACTTTCCTTGCTTTACTTGAGTAGAATCTACCACATTCACCCTGTGGTTCTCATGAGAAGAAATCTGGTAGCTACTGTTCACTTTAAGAGAGAAAAACTGGAGAACACGCAATAGAATCCACAGGAAAAAGCCCAATACATTTTGGACTATATGTGTATATGTATATGTATACGCCCCTGAAGAAAGCCATAGAAATATATGCAGTGGGCCCTCAGTATTCACTAGAGTTTGGTTCCACAACCCCCTCCTCTTGTAGATACCAAAATTCATGGATGCTCAAGTCCCATTATCTGCGATGGTGTAGTAAAATGATGTCCTTTATATAAAGTGGCAAAATCAAAATTTATTTTTTGGATTTTTTTGAATATTTTCAAGCCCTGGTTGGTGGAATTCGTGGATACAGAACCTGTGGACATGAAGGGTTGACTTGTAGGCCAAAACACATTGGTTTTTTTCTAAATAACACTCCATTAATTGAGCGCTTTGAGTTGTGTCTCCAGTTTTTCCTGAGGACAACTCCAGTCTCTGTTTTTTTCTCAACTGCTGAGGCCCCAATCAGTCCCCCAAAGCCTTCCAATATATATATATACATTAAATTACTATGATTTGTCAGCAGTTTTTGCCCCAAAACCATGCAGAAAGCCCCCAGTGCATAAAACACATGCAAATACCCCCATCCCCATAAGCATCTCAGAACCCCATGCTACCTTCCAGCTTCTTCTACAGTCTGTCTCAAAATGGTGGCAGAAGCTGCCATGATGTTACTTCCTCTCACCATTTTCCTCTACAGTCTGTCTCAAAATGATGGCAGGAAGTGCCACGATGTCAGTTCCTGGCACCATTTTGAGAGGGGCTGAAGAAGACAATGGATATATTTGGGCTTACTCTGGAGAGAGGCTGTGTGGCCTACAGAAGAGTCTGGGAGAAAGAGTGGGTCCTTGGCCCGTACACTGTTGTTCACACCTGCTTTAAAAGAAAGGGAACAGAGGTTCCAGTGCTGCTAAGCTGTATTTGGTTTGTATCAGAAAAGGAGTCCTCACCATTGTGCAGGGGGAGAATACCATGTCCTGACTCCTTTAAGAGTGCTACCAAAGTAAAGAACGGAATTTCGTTTCTTTAGAAGGGGTGGTGGTGGAAAAGAGAATCGGAATCTGCTTTCAGCAAGTTGTCCCAAGCTCCCCCCTTTCAACTCTCTCTGTGGTTGTGAATCTCATTGCAAAATTGCCATTGCTGCAGGTGCAGAAATAGTCACCCTGCTGCCTCCCTTTCCTGCAAGCCAGGAGGGGATGGAAGGGGAGAAGACCATGTTGTATAAAAGGACTTGCATAATCCATTTAGCAGCAGCAATTTCCCAGTCTTGCTGGAGGCTTTTTGCTTTCCTAGGATCACAACAACTCACTGGCATGAGAATTATTCCAGGCTATTGGGAAGCTGTAATCCTGTTTCCAAGCATCTGTCAATTCTCTTCTTGCATCAATGTCTCTTCTCAATGGAGCAAGAATATTTGTTGAGCTGAGGAACAGGCTGCAGTGCTGAGGGTTCTGCCCAAAACATCAGATGGATTTCAAGTAGGGAAGTCCCAAATCAAGGGATTTCACACTGAGGTTCATGCATGAGAACTGTCTCTAATAGGGAGTTTCAAGTTTAAAGAGCAAGGCAGCTTACTTCAGGAATAGCTGCAGCTTTGGAAGACCTCGCCACAGTGGTGTGCAGTGTGCGTGGAGACATGCATAGATGCACGTACTGGAGCCATGCCTGATAACAGCTACCATCCTGTTGATATCACACATGTGTGAGTTTTCTTATATATACAGTGGTGGGTTCCCTTATGCATATTGTACAACGGCCGTATTCTGTTCATGATTGCGTAAGTGGACTTCCACAAGTGTAACCATTTCGCATTGGCCTAAATCCTGTGGTTGATCCTGAATCTATTGGCTTGATGTATCTGTTGATCTACCATTCAGCAACTGGTTGAATGGATCTCCTCCATTTGGGACTAGCCAGAAGGATTCCAGCCATGTAGTAACATATTCTTGGATGGTACCTGACAGTTCATCACTGCCTACAATGCCCCACTTTATTCCCCAGGACTTCAGAAACAGCACTGTGTGTTCTTTGTTACACAAGCACACTGGCAGATACATCAATGGTTACACCATGTCAGTATTCATCAGAGGGCTGGTGTGGCACAACCTCCACTGAGTGTCGATTTTTACTACACAAGCTCAGAGTAGAGCCTCAGCCATAGAAGAAGACAGGTTGTGTTATTACAGTTTGTATTATGGAAACTTTTATCGTGCTAGAAACAGGGAGGGATGCTTAAGGGATTTCTCCACCCAGCACTAAAGTCACTTGGGTTACTTTGGATACTATGACCTAAATCAGGAGTTCTTTACTTGCAGCCTACAGGCCTGTAAGAGGTCCATGGATGGGCTTCAGAGGGGCTGAACTAGGTGCAGGGGATGGGTGGGATTTTTCTCCCCTATAATTTTCTTCCTGTTACTTTGAAAATCGTGATTGTGTGCATTTTTCTGGGGTGGGGTCCATAACTTTTGTAGATTATCCCATGATCCCCAAAGGATTAAAAGTTATTATTCTTAATCCAACTGCTACTGCCAGCTGGACCCATACCCTCCAACTGTCCCCCTTCAGCAGGGACAGTCCTGATTAATTCTCTGCCTTCTCACTTTTTCAGCTGCCTTTAAAATGTCCAGGTTTCTGTCTCCTCCTCCCACTTTCCCCCTTTGGCCTCAACCTAATTAAAATTTTGCGAACTGAGGCCATTTCTGCCCTACAGTGTTATAATGCTATTATTCCGCTGTCAACATCCTATGGGATTCTGGGGTTTGTAGTTGACTGAGGCCCAAGAGCTCTGTGGCTGAGAATTCCGAATGCCCCTCCCTAAACTGCAAACCCCAAGATTCTATAGGATTCTATAGTGGAATGATAGCACTGTAACAGTATAGTGCAGAAATGGCCTGAGTTCAGAGTGCAAAATGAGTCTGCGCTCAACTCAGCAAGGGGCAAAGGAGGGGAGGGGAAAGAATTTTGCCCTTCCCTGTAGACTCAGGCCAAAGAAAACTGTTGCACCCTCTCCTAGCTTATGGATTTTCCCCCATTAATAACTGACCTCATTGTGGTGTTGCTGAGCCACACATGTTCCAGTTTTCACCTATGAAATATTGAAGGGCATGCTGAGTAGATCAATTGGTTCAGAAGGATTTCTGTAATTGTTCACATACCATTCTATAGTTGATTTGATAGGCTTACACAAATTGTCGTTAGCAATTAGATTTTGGCCTATAGGCCTTAATTTTGGTGGGAGGGGGCATTTTCTTCTCCACCTCAGGCAGCAAAATGTCTTGGGACAGTCCTGCAAGGTAAGAATTGATGTTATGATCTGAGTTTCTGCACTTGTGTGGTGATAGATGGCAAATCCAGGGAGAAGGCATAGATTTGAGGTTGTATACAAGCATGTGATGTCACCAATTGAGGGCATGCTATAAAATGTCCTAGAATGTCTTGATTTAGTTTCCAGACACAGTAGATTGTAATTTTTTTTCATTTGAAAATTAAAAAAAACAAGAGCCCCTCCTCCTTTCAATAAGCGGTGGGAGCCCCCATGAAAATGCTAATTGTGTCATGGCCTACAGATATGTTGCTTCAGCTTTTATGTTACATATTGTGCCACAGTGGAGTTCAGTTAATTTTATGGTTCATTATTTTAATATAAAAGGGAGAGGCACGTGGCATTCCTCCCTGGCGATGTTCCAATGCTCAGTTGGAAGAGAAACAAGTGAGGGGGAGATGGGCAATGGGTAAGTCTGAAAAATAGGGGAACATCCATGTTCAAGAAGTGTTGGGGATGTGTTAGGAGTCAGACTTTTCCCTCTCCTAATTTACTTGATCCAGTCCACCCAGAAATGGAAATAGAAGGTGATTGGATGTGCTTTGCCTTCCGAGATCCATACATTCTATGACATTCTGTGGCAGAAAAATGTGTCCTATACAAGGTGCAACTTAGGTGTACATGGGGGGTGGGAAAAATGAACAGACACCTTTTGCTTTAATGAATGGTTGCATGCAGGAGATGCGTACCATTTGAAAAGAGAAGTGTACTGAGAGAGTCACCTTTTTAAAAATGTTGTTGTTGTTAATTGCCACCAAGTCATCTTTGACTTACAACAACCTTATGCCTCCAAGTCACCCTGTTATCGACAGTTCTGCTTACGTCTTGCAAATTCAGGGCAGCCAGTGCCTTCCTTGATTAAGTCTATCCACCAATAGATTGAATCATATTCAGAATGGTAAGTCACTAAAACAGAGTTTTTCCAAACTTTTCATCTTGGTGACACACTTTTCAAACATGCATCATTTTGCAGCACAGTAATTCAGTAAGTAATTCCGTAAGTGGAGGCAGCCCCTCCACCCGAGCCTGGCTCACTGCTGCCGCTGATCTCATGGGGTCTTCCTCTGCTGGGTGTGGTGGCAGTGGGAGAGGCAGCCCTTCCACCTGTTACATTCGTGTGACACACCTACACACTGCAGGTGACATACTAATGTGCTGCGACACACAGTTTGGAAAGCTCTGCACTAAAATTTTGCTGTTACCCTGTTTGCTTAAGACTCCACCAATCTGTTTGTGATACAAGGGCTTCCTTTAAACCAGTGGTTCTCAACCTGTGGGTCCCCAGATGTTCATGGACTTCAGCTCCCAGAAGCCCTGAGCATTGGCCATAGTGGCTGGGACTTCTGGGAGCTGAAGTCCACCAACATCTGGGGACCCACAGGTTGAGAACCACTGCTTTAAAAGGATTCCCAAAAGCTGTCAAAATTGTGTCTTGTGGGGAAAAATTAGCTCAGCACTGCTTTAGACATGCAAAGAGGACAGGGTAATTAAGGGATCGTAAACCCAAATGTATACCAGGTCCGGTCCAGTCAAAATCACACCAATTGTTCAAATCTAAGTATTTTACTAACATAAATGTAAAAATCCCTACAATCAATTAACTACACTCACTACAACAAGCATGAAAACTTAAAGTTCTTACAATCACTCAGCTTCACACCCTACAATCAAACATACAAGACTATAAAGTTAGCAAGAGATGAAAATTAAGAAAGAGAGAGACACAGAAAGGATTTGATGACATACAATACCAAAACCAGAAGTCTTCAGCTGGGAGAAAACATCTCAGCCCCCCCCCCTTTAAGGGCTGAGGGGAGTTAGCTAGCTCCATTGTATTGCAAATCTGAGGGAACTTCTTGCTCTCCAACAAGAATCTCTCTAACTCCGACAAAAATCAGAAACTGTGTCTAGATATAGTGTCCAATCTCCTGAGAAGCCACATGGTTCCACCTTTGTATTAAGATGGATTATTTCCTTTTTTAGTTCAAAGGAAATTCAAAGAAAATACAGCCAAAGCATCCTTGTTGTATCCTGTAGTATCTCTCTCCAGAGATGCAAGCCTTAGGTGTGATATTCCAGCCTGTTTTGCATTGTTTATTTTCTCTCAGAGAGTAATGGTCTTGATGGCTGCAGAAACTCCTTTCAAGTTGCCTGTTGAGCCAAAATTGCCAGATCACCCCAGGATGTAAAACAGAAGACAGAGATCTCCTGTTCACATGTCCGTCCAGTGTCTCTATGGCTCACTTATATTTTATATAAAATAATGAGGACTCTCAGGACATGGTATCAGGGGTATAACATTGCCACTTCCAAAGCTGCATCACTTACTTCAGAACCAGATAGTTTCTGGTGTTTAGCCCACTGTCCTCCTTCTTCTGACTGAAAAAAAAGAGAGAAGGCATTCTGTGTTGGTTTCAGGCATTGTGCTCAGTTACCTATCTCTATCTCTGATCAAGTAGCAACTGGCAGCAACAACATCGGAGGAGAAGTGAATCTGCTTTTGGTACAAAGTCAGGCTTTTCAGGGAGCTATCCAGGGTGCTGAAACTTATTCCCAAAATAGTTTCAGTACCTTGGATGGAACCACTGGTGGTCAGTTCTGTTGTGCCATCACGCCTGGGGTTGTCTGCTCAGACAAGTGTTTCAGTGGTTCTCCAAAGAGAGAGATCAGCCCCAGCCTTGCTACCTGGGATACTTTTTTCTAGATAGGCCAAAGACTGAACTGAGATGTCTGCATGTAAAGGCTTAGCTCTGTCAATGATCTTTGGCCCTTTCAAAATTGTGGAGGAGTTGAGTCCTGTCTTTTTCTTCTCAAAAAAAAATAAAATAAAAAAATAAAAAATGGCAGAGCAGTGTATCAAACCCCTGGTAAAACTTTTCCTACCATGTATGGTTTTTGGGCTACAGATGGAAGGGATTCATATTTTAATGGCGCTTGGAAGCATTCCTTTTTTGGTGAGGGGAGCTCCAAGACCCCCTGTCCTGTATGATACAGGTCAGGGGATTCTGGGAGCTGAAGTTAAAAAGGGGGGTTATTGAAGCATATTGTGTTTGAATGATGTTCCATCGTGGGTGGGTGAATGGAGCCCCCATTACAAATATGGAATTCTAATATTTTCAATAGCATGCAACTTTGTTCTGTGGGCAGAGAGTTCTTATTCTCATGCAAGAATGAAAAGCCATGCCTACACACACAGCTTGAAGAGAAACTAAACTAAATCAGATGTCAGTAAAGTGTGGGCTATGGGCCATATATGGCCACCGCACTGTTTGTATGGCCCCAGAACTCCTGCCTTATTTAATTCCCCCCAGTATACCTCTATACACCTTCTAGGGAATGACTTCCAAGTCACTTCCTGTTGTAAACAAACTCTTTTTCTGGGCCTAAAATGGCTCAGAGGAGGCCAAACCCATATGAAAATGGCCATATAGAACATTTGGAAGGATTGAGAGCAGTTTTTTTTTCCTCAAGGAAGATGCAGTGGTGAGGTTCAGCCCTTCAAAGCCTCCCGGGGATCAGCACAACCCCCTAACCTGGACAGTTGTTCAGCACTGATCTAAATCATCCATCTCTAACTGTCTGGTGGCTTCCATGTCAAAGGATGGTGAATCTACTCTAGGTCTTAAGCCAAACTTCAAAGGAGCTGTCCAAAGTGATGAAGTTATGTGAAAGGTAGGATTCAGAACCATGGATAGCTCTTTTTGACTGAAACACACAATGAATTTCCTGTTCCCCGATATACAAGCCTTCAACAGCTGTTGCCCTATGCCCCATTGCCTTGAAAGATGGCTACGTTCATTATGACACAAGTATTATAGGCCATACTAATGAGAAAATGGGATGGTAATCCAATACAGCAGAAGGGGAAAGGGTTTAGAGACACCTTATTGGTATGGAAGAAGACAGCTTTGCCACTTGGTTCGCAGGAACCAGTCCACATCTTTTCAGGGACCACATGCAATTTTGGTATCAATACCAAATTTTGGTATTGACAGACTGAACAAGACTGCGAATCAAGGTACTTTCCTTTTCCTCCTGCTTCCTCCCCCAACCAGAAGCCCCTAAGGTAGCAAAATATCTGTCTCTCAGAGCGAAAACAAACCCATTAGCGTTTGTCTTTGTACTGCTAATGAAGCTAATTAAGCTCCATGCAAAGAGATGTGCAGGGAGCAGAAGGTGACTTCACTGGGATGTGTTTTTGTCCCTTGTCTCTTTGATCCTATACCCTCAAAGAGTTCTAAGGAATGGGTGGAATTGGAAGAGGTGGGGCATATTAATGATTTTTCCTCACTGTAGAATTTCTTGAATCAGATATACCAACCAGCCATGATTCAAGATGGCCTCAAAGCAGTCTTCCTTTTTGCCCTTGGAAGTCTAATGTTGCAACTCTAAGTCTGCAATCATATAACTGCATACCTGAGATTAAGGCCTATTCAATCTATGGAGCTTCCACCTGAGTAGATCCACATAGGATTGCTATAAAAATCCCATTAGTTAGAATCCTGTTGGTGTCACACAGTTGTGCAAAATACCTTAGCAGTTTGACTTCTTTGGCCATTCTACAATGGTAGCATAAGCAAAGTTCCACGAGTGTAATTATTCCACATGATCTTCAATCCTATTCTTAGTCCTGAAGGAAGCTATTGAATCCATTGGACTGACCTCTGTGTGGACTGAGTATTCAAAAATTGGTTCCATGGGTCTGTTTTAAAAAGCCATCAGAAAGCACATTCTTGGATCGATGCATTGGTGCCTTCAGTGGACCACCATGAAACTACATGAGTGAAGATCCACACGACACAAGCACATCGTAGGATGGTAGTTCCCAAACTTTGGTCCTCCAGGTGTTTTGGACTTCAGATCTCAGAATTCTTGACTGTTAGCCAAGTTGGCTGGGGCTTCTGGGAGATGAAGTCCAAAACATCTGGAGGACCGAAGTTTGGGAACCACTGATATAAGATCATGGTCTTTGTCTTTTGCAAGGAGTCCCATAAACAAGGTGTGTAAATCTTCAACTAATTCATCCTCAAATAGAAGGATGAATAATTAAAGTAATATTCTGTTCACTGAGGGAGAAAATTACTATTCTTCCACAATATTCTTCTTTGTATTTGGATGTCCCAAAGTGTTGCACAGGAATTATTCTGAACACAACAACATGCAATACTTTTTTTCTGCAAAAAGCTGTTGTTTTCTTCACAGAAGACAGGTTTTCTGAGGAAGAAACAGTTTTTTCTGTTCAGGAAATCCATTCTCTGTGGGGGAAAAAGGGTTTTTTTCAGCATAAAAATATGTTTTTCTCTGAATAATAACTCCTGTGCAAAAATTCAGGGCATTCAAATAAAGGAGAAAATGGCAAAATACTTGCTGGTCTGTTATTCTTCCCAATCCGAGTTCCCTAATGTCAGAAAATCCAATATTTGGTCTGGGAATGAATAATTATTACTATTATTTTCTTCTTTTTCTTCTTCCTCTTCTTCTTCATGATCATGATCATGATCATCAGCATCAGGTCTATTTATAATATGTGGTACTCTGTGGTGTGATGAAATCTATCTGTTATGCTTTCTTCCACCTTTCAATTTTGAAGATTTTGGTTAAGTTATGATTTCCTGTTTCAATAATGAACTGCAACAAAATTATTTTGAAACCTGATCCTTCTCTCCAACCCTGATTTCACCTGGGGAACTGTCCAGTTTGGAGAGGTCCCCTTTGAGGACTACAATTCCAACCACGTGGGGAAATTTGGGGAATTGTAGTTCCCTAAAGTAACCTCTCTGAGGTCTGGCAGGCAATGGCTATGCTAGCTGGGATATTTTGGGAATTGTAGTTTCCTAAAGTAGCTTTTCCAAATTCTGGAAACTCTGCAACGCATAGGGAAATTCTAAGGCAATTCTACATGTATTTCTCCTTTCCTAGTAATCAGAGTGGGAGCCAGCATAATAATAGTGGCTTGAATGTTGGACTAGATCTCTGGAGAGTAGAGTTCAAATCCCTGCTCAGCCTTGGAGATCCACTTACTGACTGTGAGCAAGTCACAGTCTCTCAACCTCAGAGGAAGGCAGTGGCAAACCTCTTCTAAATACATCTTGGCAAGAAGAGCTCATTATAGGTTTATCTTAGGGTCTCGTAAGTCAGAAATGACCTGAAGGTGCACAACAACAGCAACAAAATAATCAGAATAGTGCTTTTCTCATCCCATTGCCCTGTTCTGTCTGTTATTTTCCTCCAGCTGCCTTGTCTATAGTCCCTCATGATCAGTTCCAGGAGACCACCAGGTTGTGACCAGACGTAGGTCCAGAAGATGGGAGGGGTAGGAAGAGCCTTGTCCAGCCTTAATTGTCCACATAGTGTCACAAAGTTCAAAGTGGAATAAATAAGGCATAATGGTGTGTGTTGAGCGTGGAAACCAGGGCTTCTCAGCATGTAATCCATTCTGGTCTGTTCCTCCTGATTCCTCAAGGGTTTGGGTCCTTCTGTTGTCTCTGTAAGCAGCAGGTGTTGCTTTCTTGCACCGACATTAGTATCCTTGCTGCTCACAATGACTATCAGTGTGCGTGCGTGCGTGTGTGTATTTGTGTGTGTGTGTAAAATTTCTAATCCTCGCTAAAGGAGCGAAAGTGTGGGGGAAGTGGGTGTGATTTGCCACTCATAATGCCTGTCAGGGCGTGAGAGTCCACTGGAAGGCTCTTACAAGCACAAAATGTACGTAGATGTCCCTCTCATTGTTCGGTGTAGCTTGCTTCCAAGTAAGTGGGCACAGGATACATACCTGAAGCCTTTATTAAACCTGAAACCTGGAATGGCTGAACAACAATTACTGCCCATTTCTCCGCTACCCTGTTATAATGCTATGATTCCACATTCAACACCCTGTGGAATTCTGGGGTTTGCAGTTTCTTGAGGCCAAAGAGCTCTGTGGTCGAGAATTCTAAATGCCCTTCCCTAAACTGCAAACCCCAGGAGTCCACAGGATGTGGAAAGTGGAATAATAGCACTGTAACAGTCTAGTGCAGAAATGGTCACTGTCTTAAAATCTCTTAGGGTTTGTTCATTGAGTACCCCCACAGTTGTTATTGGCTGAGGAGTCTTGGTGGTCCAGTTTTGCTAGATTGTTTTGGGGGGATCATTATCCCAAAAGTCTAATCTTGGTGGTGTCAAATCCCCCCATGTTCTGGGATTCATGGGGGGGGAAACTGGCATTGTTTAACATTAAATAATGCATGGGGGCCTTTGCAATCTGTTTAAAAGGCAATTTGCTAGCCACAGAGGTTTCCAGGAGGGCAAAAAGGAAAAGGATGGTCTATAAAGTTTGGTGGGTCTGAGGGCCACAGAAACAGTTGTGGGGTCCATGTGCAGCCAAGGGCCATGCGTTGTCCATCCTTGGTTTAGAGCACTAACCCACCCTCCTTCCCTCCCTCTGTGTACATGCTGCTCGTGGCTTTGTTCTTTCTGATTTGATTCCTGTGGGAGGGGGCTGTATTGTAAGTGTTGGTTGGCATCAGAGAAGAGGAGATGGAGGAGGGAGGGAGGAGCAGCTTTCAGCAAGACCACCCACTGTGCTTCTGTCCCCAAAGCTCGGCTGAAAAACACAGTGGTACACATGCTTGGCTGGATTCAGGTTTGCATATCCTCGAGGGAACGTCTCAAGTCACGGGAAAGCTGGCGAGCTGGCAGGTTTGGATTCCCGCATCATTCATGCCTGAGAGACAGCTGGGGCCTGGCCTCAAAGGAGGCGGAAAACCTGTAACCAGTCACCTTTGGGAAGAGGCAAAAACCAAGCGTCTTGTTTGACTGGATCAATAGCGATCCCGTCATACCTTTTGGACAATCGAGGTCTGGTCAGGTTTGCATTCGATTAGCTGCATTTTTGTCCGCCTCGCTGAAAGCCACCCGTTGGCTTTAAAGGGATGAGAAATCCCCCCTTTTTGGGTTCCCAAAGGCAATAGCTCAGATCCTCCATTGTTCTTGTGTAGCATAAATGTACACTCACATAGTTACACAGTGGTTGCCCTACAGCACCCTTCCCCTAAATACTGACATCGGGCACCTGGTTGTGTATCTGTCAATGCACCGCTTAGTGTGAAATGTGGAATGTACGGCGGCTGTTTCTGCAGTCCCAGTGGATCAAGTGTAATAGCAAAGGCATTGTTATACATACATTGTTATGCACTATCCAAGAATGCAAAGCTGCAGAGCTGGAGTCTTGTTGGTTGCTCTTACCTACGGTAGACCTATTCAGTTAATGTTGAATGATGAGTCAACAGCTGTAAAGCCATTTGCTTCAGTGGCTCTGTTTCTAGTCAAGACAGACTCAACCTGGTGTGATAGATGATGCCTCTGAGATTGAGGAGCAACTGATTGTGCCAAGAACTGAGCCAGTGAGTGAGCAAATTAACTTGCAAACATCTCCCGCACTGGAAGGTCAAACAGAGACAGAGTTGCCCCAGCCAGCTCACGACGGAGAGGGAACCAGCAGTGACGCAGAGAAGTTACAGCCAGCTGTGCCCATCAGCTCTCCATCACGAAAAAGGCTGAAACGGACAGCTCAGAGGGAGGCTGCATGGACTAGGTTGAAGAAACAATAACTAGCAGTACCTGTTCATGCGGCTATTTAAGTCTCCCAACATGGCTGCTCCTTGCTTGCAGCAAATTATTAGCAAGCCCCCACAACCTTTGTGTCTCCTGCTCCCTGAAACCCTCGAGATGGATCTCTGCCTCCTGAACCTTTGGATTCGACCTTGCGTTTCCCTTGTGTTTGGTGAATTCAGACTCTCTCTGCAAGTATTCCCGACCTCCTTCCTCCCTTTGCTGGCTGAGGCTTGGCAGGGAGAGAATCCTGATACCTGAGATTTAGACCCCAGTGAAATGGTTTTACTTTTGAAACTCTGCTTACACATCCGTGAACTGAATGCATCTGTTTCACAACAGCCCCAAAAGTGCATAGTTAAGAGAACTTCATGTAGATATGACATACTAGCAGGATTCTAATCAATATGTATAGTTCTTGTTCATTGCTTAACCATGGTAGTCCTATCATTTTTTCCCCAGCCTCTTAGAGCTGCCTCTATCACTTGCTAGACTTACAGCTGAAAAAACATTTGGAACCCAGCTCAGTCCTCACTGCAGGAGTAGTTTTCTGCCTGCCCTTCTGGCCTGGTCTTCTGACTGGAAGTGGCTGTCTGGTGTCTCACAGAAAAGTCATATGATTCTACGGCCCTTTTTGCACCATAGCTCGATAGCGCGATGAACTAGAACCTTCACGCTATTACAAACATCGCAAGAGAGCCCCTTGCACTCCGCACACAGTAGGGCATTTGCGAGAGAGCACCAGTCCCCGCCCGGTGCCTCTTCCGCATGTCGGTGTCCTGGGCCACGCCCAGGTCCCACTCTGTCCCCGCCCCACCGGCCCTGATTGGTCAGTGGGTTTTCTTTTTTTTATTTTATTTTTTGGCCTATCGTGCTAACGTTAGCACGATACATCCTGCCAACAGGCTGTTTCATACTATGTTGGTAACGTGCTAACGTGCTAATGATAGCACCAGGTTTGGAAAAAAAACAACACAGTCGGCCGGACCCCGGGGGCTGCTGTCGTCTCGAGTGTGAGTGGCGACACAGCCCCGGGGTGGCCTCTTGCGGCGACGCATCGTGCAGTGTTCCCTGCTGCGATGGAGGCAGCAGCCAGCCTGGTGCTGGGTGGAGCATCCCCGGGAGCTGCGGCGTGAGGGACAGGCAGCAGGGACTGCCCACACCCCGCCCATTCCCGGGTCCTTCCCGGAAGCACACCAGGCGACGGCTCCGCAGGCCCTCTGGTCATGCAACGGATGCGTGAAAGGGGGGTTATTTTCACCTGTCAGGCGAAAATAAGAAAACGCGCTATCAGCACTATCCGTGGCTGTGATAGCACCTGGTTCGCCAGAACGTCATGCAGTACGGCGGCTCGTGAAGGGGGGAGGGAGCGTGCGTTACACTTTAAAAACGCCATGCGAAAAGGGCCTATGATTCTAGACCCTGGAGGCGATCTTTCAGCAAAGACAATGGAATAACAATACAGCAGCAATTTGCAGAAGCCTCTTAATTTGCTTTATGGAATTTAAAGCCAAGCAAACTTTTTTGTGATTCTGACCAATGTCAGGGGCCAGGATACAAGTCTCATGTTTGCTGCCAGTGTACCCAACTCATGAAATGATCATCACTGCATGAAAGAAATCCCATGTAGATCAGTGTAGGCCTGTAGGAACTGAGAGAATATTCAAAAATATTCATAAATTGATCAATAACATGTGTTTTTTTAATTTTTGAGAAATCTTGATGAGAGGAATCCAGGACTGATGAACTTTTTCTCAGTTTGGGACTTATTCTGCGCAAAATTCGTATGTGGTTATTTTGCGCAGAAAACAGCATTTTCTGCACACTAAATAATATCTATACATAAATACTATTTTTTTGCTTCTTTGTAGAGAAAGTGCAGTAATAGGGGATTTGTTCTGTGCAAAATCCACACATGGTTGATTGGCAGGGAAAACAACATTTTTTGTGGTTTCCTGTGCAGGAAATGCTGTTTTCTGTGCAAAACAACCTTGTTCAAATTTTTGTGCAGGTCCTGAATTGCAAAAAAGTTTTGAGACCTGGATGGTTTTTGAAGACTTTCTCACAGTGGGTAGAAAATTATTTAAATTATTCACTGCTTCCTTCAAGAAGAAACTTGGTGAAGAATTCCATCCCTTGATCAGGGCAGCTCTAATCCCACTGAAGAAGCCACCTTTGTTTGAACTGAAGTAGGAGGCCCCATGGGTGGCATTTCACAGAGACAGCTTCCTATGTGGCTGGACTTTCAACAGCAGCTCATGGTCATAGAATCATAGAGTTGGAAGAGACCCCAGGGGCCATCC
Organism: Iguana delicatissima; assembly: GCA_948472985.1. Classification (NCBI taxonomy): domain Eukaryota; kingdom Metazoa; phylum Chordata; class Lepidosauria; order Squamata; family Iguanidae; genus Iguana; species Iguana delicatissima. Next base: position 197,220 of record CAOKZL010001978.1, on the reverse strand, counting down.
AGTCCAACCTCCTGCCATGCAGGAACGTACATCAAAGCATTCCCAACAGATGGCCATCCAGCCTCTGCTTAAAAACCTCCAAAGAAGGAGACTCTACCACACTCCCAGGCAGCCTATCTGGACAGCTCTGACCATCAGAAAGTTCTTCCTGAGATTCAGGTGGAATCTCCTTTCCTGTACTTTGAATCCATGGCTCCTTGTCCTGGTCTCTGGAGCAGAGGAAAACAAGCCCACTCCCTCCTCAACATGACATCCCTTCAAATATTTGAACATGGCTATCATGTCCCCTCTTAACCTTCTCTTCTGCAGGCTAAACATACCCAGCTCCTTAAGCCGCTCCTCATAGGGCTTCATGGCTTCCAGACCCTACACTATTTTGGTTGCCCTCCTCTAGACATGCTCCTGCTTATCAATATCCTTTTTGAATTGAGATGCCCAGAACTGGACACAGTATTCCAAATGAGGCCTAACCAAAGTAGAATAGAGTGGTACCATTACCTCCCTTGATCTAGACGCCATACTCCTATTGACACAACCAAGAATCACATTGGCTTTCTTGGCTGCCACATCACACTGCTGACTCATGTTCAGCTTGTGATCTACCAAGACTCCTAGGTCCCTTTCACATGTACTGCTATTCAGCCATGCATCCCACATCCTATATTTGTGCATTCCACCAGTACTTTGGGAAGCCAGGGTTCAAATTCCCACTCAGCCATGGGCAAGTCACGCTCTCTCAGCCTCCGAGGAAGGCAATGGCAACCTCCTCTGAAAAAATACTTGCCCAGAAAAACCTACGATAGGATTGTTACTAAGTTGGAGTAAAATTGAAGGAACCTAATGACACCAAAATCCCATCTGTGTTTTTCTGTTGGCCTTAATTAAGCTTTTATAGGTTTTATTCATACCATACAGCTGTCCTTTAACCCCACCCACCACAGCGCTAGACCCTTCCCCTTTTATTGTCCTCTTGGTTTTCTTCAGCCTGACCACACCCCTCCCCAGTGTTCCGTAGCGACGCCCACCATCTTGGCATGCCCCTGATGCTCATTAGCCATGCCCCCCACCGTATCCTCCGGCTCCTGGTGTTTGGAACATCATCTCAGGCTGAATAGCGGTGGCAAGTCAGCTCTGGAGCCAGTTGCCTCTGTGTAGAAGCATCCGCCTCCACCAGCCATCTCCCTCGGGCCTCCCAAGTGGCCAGCCGAGACTTGCCAAGCCTTTCCTTCTGACGCCGTCGCCCCCATCCCGGGCCCTCCGCTGGTCTGACATAAAATCACTGGATGGATGCTATGACGTGGTTTGATAGGGACTGCAGGAGGCACGTTTGGCAACATGTATAGTAGCTTTATTCTGAGCATCGTAGCTCATTTTAAACTTTCCCCTTTCATTTCTCTGAATTCTTCTAATTGCGCCAAGTAGCTGCATTTGGCTGAGTTCCTGTAAAAGGCTGACCTTGTCCAATAAGTTGTGTTTTATTTCTTCCTTCCCTAAGCATAATGAGAAGTCAAAGGTTTTATCTGTTTTAGCTGCTTTGAGCTCATGCTTTCATTGAGAATCACTCCCAGCCTTCAGCGATTTTGTAGGCTCTTAGGTGCAGGGGGGTTTTTTGGGGGAGGGGTTGGGTGTTTTCACTTTGAGGCTGTCAGTCTAATTGGACCTAGCCCCATTGTTTATTTAAGATTATATTTTTTATAATTTCTCCCAGCACTTGCCCAATTAAGGAGTAAATTGGTAGCAATAAAAGTTATGGAGCAGATTGGTTGAGAAACTGAACAGACCTGGAAAAGAATTCCTGTAGTCTCTTTGCGTACTTTGGCTTTATGATGGGCAACTTCATACCCTCCAATGTTTCACAAATGAAAACCAGGACAAATGTGGCCAAGCAACATCAGAATGTGGTCAAGGATGGCAAGCGTTGTTGATGAGCAAAAGCACACAAGCTAGGAAAGACAGCAGCAGTTTGTTTTTGCTTGAGCCTACTGGGAACAGCAAGATTCTGGCCATTTCCATTCCACACTGTTATAGTGCTATTATTCCACTTTCAACCTCCTGTGGAATTCTGGGGTTTGTAGTTTCCTGAGGCCAAAGAGCTCTTTGGCTGAGAATTCTAAAGGCCCCTCCCTAAACTACAAACCCAGGATTCCATAGGATGTTGAAAGGGGAATAATAGCACTATAACAGTTTAGTGCAGAAATGGCCTCTGTCTTCTCTTGTCCTCTTCCCCTGCTGGGGCCATTTCTGCACTACACTCTTATAGCGCGATTATTCCACTTTCAACATCCTATGGAATCCTGGGGTTTGCAGTATAGCAAGGGGCCAGCTGGCCCCTCCCGAAACTGCAAACCCCAGGATTCCCTAGGATGTTGAAAGTGGAATAATTGTGCTATAAGAGTGAAGTGCGGAAATGGAGTGGGTTAATTCAGTCTGCAGACGTTGAACTAAACTGAAGACAAAGGGAGAACATGGGAGGAAAAGCAAGAAATGGGGACATTTTAAAAACAATTTAAAAAGAGGAATGGGACAGGATTAATCATAATTCTCCCTGCCAAATTAGGACAGCTGGAGGGAATGCAATGTCCTCTTTGTTCTTCTTCTTTTTTGAGTGAAACAATCAGCATTTTACTCACCTGGATATGTAAAAGTAAAGACAAATAGAGGCCTGGAATTACATGCTGGCATTTTTGTCAGTCAACTATCTCAGGAGGAGCGTGTCCGTTGACCTATGAGGACTAAGTCCTGTAAGCAAATTCTGTTTTGAGATAGGGATTTTAAGCTAAAGGTTGGATTGAAGCTGGGCACATCTATGATTGCAGGACAGCCTGTGGTGGAGAGAACATCCTGAAAGTCACTGAGGCCATGATACTCTGCAATTATAACTTCTTTGGACTGCTGGCCTTGTTGCCCTGAGGCAAAGCAAACAATGCGGAAGTTCAGAAACCACTGCTGTGGATATTATCTGTCTTCAAATGCTGACTACTGTAAAAGAAAAGGGAGAGAAGGGAAGGGAATGGAGAGGAGAGGAGAGGAGGGAGGAAGGACAGTTCATTTTCCAAGAACTAGATCTACTGTCTCCCAATCCAGTCCAGTCCCAGACTGAAATTCCTATCATTCCAGCAAGCATGGGGAAGATCAAACATGTATTCCAGGGCTTCCCAAGGGTGCCATGTTTGGAAAGGGAAAGAGCTAGATATGCTCCAGAATGTCAGGCCATTTCTGCTTTACATTGTTATAGTGCTATCATTCCACTTTCAGCATCCTATGGAATCCTGGGGTTTGCAGTTTAGGGAGAGAGCCTTTAGAATTTTCTGCCAGAGAGGTCTTGGGCCTCAGGAAACTACAAATCCCAGAACTCCACAGGATGTTGAAAGTGGAATAGCAGCATAGTACGGAAAGGCCCTCAGTTAAAAGCAAATGTAACAGTATCCTTAGAAGTCCAAAGTGACCAGAAGCCATGAATTTTGTTGCATGAGAGGCACTATCTCAAGTGAGGCTGAGCAAATTTGCACCTGCTGAAATTTCCTGCTCCTCTTGTCTGTTCATTCAAACTCTGGCATCTTGGCAATGTGTTTCTTTTCAATCTTGTCAACTTTATGCCCCCCTCCCAACTATCCTGGTTTGGCAGGATCAGTCCCAATTAATCCTCTGACCTATCACTTTTTCAGATGCTGTTAAAACGTCCCAGCTTCTCTCTTCTCCTCTCACTTTCCTGTTCCAACCCCAGTTTACTTCTGTTGGTGCCAACTGAGTTCAAACATGAAAAGTAGCTTGTATGCAATTAACTCAACAGGGGGAGAGGAGACGCGGAGGCAAAACCATGCCCTTCCCAGTAGGCTTAGGCAAAAGCAAGCTGCTGCAGTCTCTCCTAGCTTATCTGTTGTTCTGCATTCATAACTTTTGCTGTCTTGACCACAGTCTCATATTGCTTGGCGACACGTGTCCCAGTTGTCACTTGAAAAGTGTCAGAGGGCATGGTCTATTTTGAGCCGTCTTTCAATTTAGGCATTTCCCAAAGCCGTCTAAATCAGGAGAGTTTGCTTCAGGATTTCTGTGAATCCAAAGGAAGTGCCTAGGGGAATTGTCTTCAGTCAGTGGACACTAAAGGGCTTTCCATACTACACTGTTATAACGCTATTATTCCACTTTCAACCTCCTGCGGAGTCCTGGGGTTTGCAGTTTAGGCAGGAGCCTTGAGAATTCTCAGCCAGAGAGCTCTTTGGCCTCAGTAAACTACAAACCCCAGAATTCCACAGGATGTTACAAGTGGAATAATAGCACTATAACAGTCAGGGCGGAAAGGCCCTAGGAGAGGCCCTTCATCCTCTGAAGATGCCAGCCACAGAGGCAGGTGAAACGTCAGGAGAAAATACTAATAGAACACGGCCTCAAAGCCCAGAAAACCCACAACAATCTATGGATTCCGGCTGTGAAAGCCTTCGACTTTACACTGGCCCTAGGAGAATTTTTCTTTTGCCCTTGAGAGCATGTGCTCTCAAGTTGCTTGTTCATTTATTTACTTATTTTTAAAAATTACTTTCTTTTAGTTGCCCAGTCTCGCCACTATTTAGAACAGCTGTGGCTTGCAGCCAGAATACACTTCTGTGTCCTTGGTGGTCCATGGATTTTCTACAGTCTATTCTTCTTTACATCTCTTCCCATGTAGCCCTTTTTAATTTGCACGCCTGACTTTTCTGAGAACGGGCTCAGCGACGGAGTGCGTATTGACACAGGTCCTGCTCCATTGGCTGAGGGATATTAAAGGAAAGGGCCAACCATTTATGCCAGTAGTACCAAAGCTTCTGCTCATCCATCTAACTTCTGCTGCCTTCCTGCTTTCTTTGCAGAGTTATTTCCTCATTGTTGCAGCAGGGGTCTTGACAGCGGCTTAGCTGTCCAGGCGATACCTGTAGAGAAGGAAATGGAAGACATTGACTTTTTTTTATTTTATTTTTTAAAACAATAAATTGTTATTGTTATTTCTCTTGACATATGCTTGATACGTCCAATCTGATCTGGATTTCATTTTCAATATATCTTATCCTAGCGTTATCATTGTACTGCATTTTACAGCTATTTTACATGATAGAACTTGCACAGAATACTGGACATACAAGACATTGACTTTTTAGAAAAGGAGTAAGCTTCAGTGTCAGAGAGTTACTTGGTTCAGCTCTTGCTACAATATGTAGATGAAAACCATGCGACTTTCCAGGGCTCATTGGGTTGCAAATCCCAGCAGGCATCACCAGCATAGCTAATGCTGAGGAATGTTGGGAGCTGCAGTCCAGCTTAGGGCTGCCAGCTCCGGATCCTGCCAGGCCATGAGGTTTCAGGGCCAAAATCTGAGACCAAGGGATAGCTCCAGGAATGCCGTTAGGTGTTATGCATACTGAACCAACCCTGCAGTTGCTCAGAGGTTCTCATTAAAGCACAGAGAGAGGGACAAGGGAGGTAAAGAGAACATATTTTTCTCTTTAGAAATTAAGACAGGAATCTAGCTAAAGGAGCTGTTCCCGTTCACGGTGAAATGTGGAGATTATTAGGGAATTAAGGCTGGGCTGCCAAAACACACGTTACACACCTCTGCCCTGGCAGCTGCACACTGAGGTAGTTGTTTTATCTTGTGTAATGGGACCTAGCTTAGATTCTCTTGGATCTTTGCCTTCAATGATCAGATTGGACCCTATGCGGAGATGTGGCAGAATACCTTCACCTCGTGGTGAAGACCATCCCCTCTAACGGTCTCAATTTGGCAAAGACAGTCCCGATTATAATCCTTTGTCATCCCACCTTTTCAGCTGCTTTAAAAATGTTCTGGCTTTTCTCTCTTCCTCCCACTTTCCCCTTTTGTCCTCAGTTTCTTATGTTGCTGCAAACTGAGCTCAAAGTGCAAAAGGAGTTTGTCCTCAATTTCAGCAATGGGAAGGGAGGAGGAGGTGTAATTTTGCCCTTCCCAATAGGCTCAGGCAAAAGCAAACTGGTGCAGCTTCTCTTAGCTTGTCTTTTCTTCCTCATTCACAACTTTTGTGATCTTGATCACAGTTTGATGTTGGATGGCCATGTGCATTCCACTTTTCACTAGGGAAATGTTGGAGGCCATTGTCTAGACTGATTGGTCAGAGAAAAGGACAAGGAACTGAGTCAAACAGAGGGGCAGGAGGGGACCTCCCTTTTTTTATGGGTACTCCTCAGAGACTCTTAACTCTTTGACTGGTTTTATTATTATAGATGGCATCCCAGTAATTCTCTCTCAACACAACTCACACCTTTCCTCCCTATGCCTGAGTCTGGTAAATATTACTCCCTTAAGAGAGCCCAGAAAGTTATCTGGGATTTTTGCCTTCTATTAATTATGAAGGACTAGCGTGTATACCCGACATTGCCTGGGATTTTATTTTCTCATAGGTAATACTTGTTAGAAAGATTTGACATCTTGTGTCTCTAATTCCCCAAACTGTCTTGTCCAGTACTTGTAACTTTTCCCCATGTTCCCTAATCCAATCTGTATTCCAAGTTATTAACATACAGAGGTTGGGTTTTCCAAGGCAATACAGTGCCCTCTTCCCTCCTGCTAGGCCTCATCTCCATATCAGTGGGCCTATTCAAGAGAGACACTGCTGACTGAGGCCCAAGAGCAATCTGGCTGAGAATTCTAAAGGCTTCTCCTTAAACTGCAAACCCCAGGATTCCATAGAATATTTTTAGGCAGCTAATCATATGAGGTCTTTGCCTTACACAGATAAACAAACTTTGACTTTATATATTAGAAATGGGAGCAAGCTGGTGGCAGTCCAGCCCTGTTTTGGAAACCACTGGCTTATTTATACCCTATTGCAAAGAGGTGCAGTAAAATACGGGTGTGTTTCTGATCGATTGTGCGACAGCTTCTGAAGCAAAGGAGCCCCATCTTGCTTCCTTGAATGATGCTGCGAGTGGAGATTTACCGACGGAGGATGCTCTGCACTTCATCTTCCGTTTCACTCCACCACCCCTCCTGCTTGCCCTTCTTTTCACATCTTTATTTAATCTCTCTGCCTGGCTGTTTATTTGGTAGGAGCACGATTTCAAAGCTTGGGACCACGGTTTAGAGGGGATTTAATGCTTCTGCAAGGATGGCAGCCAACAGCCGATCCATCTGCCTGTCCAAAGTGAACTTTCTTGGCCACCCTTCAAAAGCTGTACGGCCAACAATGGGCCGAAGAATCTTCTTGGCTCGCGGCAGGGCCGTGAAGCGCAAGATGCGCCAACTGGTCCAGAAGGGAAGACGTTGTGCTGTGTCTTGAAATTAGCAGCTTTCCTCTCTGGGGAGAGAGAACTTTTCTATGAATGAGTTTTTTGCCCGTTGAGGCCAGATGGAGTTGTCAAATCCAAGTTGGAAGGTACCCACATGGCTCAAGAAACTGTGCTCTAAAATTGTTGCTGTGTGCCTTTGAGTCATTCCCGATCTAATGGTGACCCTATGGCAAACCTATCGCAGGGTTTTTCTTGGCAAGAGTTGCTCAGATGAGATTTATGGGGATTTGAACTCGAGTCTTCCAGAGTCCTAGTCCAAAATTTAAACTACTACACCACACTGGTTCTTGTAATGTGCTGTCAGTGTATCAGTAGTCCCCCAACAGGCTTTTAGATTCACCATATGCTTTGTAGCCTTTTAAAACTTTCTCATTGTTTTAAACTGGTTTAAACTGGTTTTATTGTACATACCCTGAGATGCTTGGATATAAGGTCATTTCTGCACTAGACTGTTATAGTGTGATTATTCTGCTTTCAACATCCGGCCGGCCCTTCCCTAAACTTCAAACCTCAGGATTCCATAGGATGTTGAAAGCGGAATAATCGCGCTATAACAGGCTAGTGCAAAAATGGCCCAGGTCTGGAAAGCAAACAAGCAGCCATCAATGGGCAACGATGAATGGAGACAGCTGGGGAAAGCAAGACCATACCCTCCAAAAGATATTAATGAGGAAGTACAGACAAGCCAAGAGAGACTGGACCAGTATGCTTTTGCGTAATCTGACAGAGAGGAGCAATTTCCAGCTCATCTTCTCCTCTCCCCCTGCTGAATTTATTGAGTGCAAACTCCATTTGAACTTTGAACTCATTCTGCAGCAACTGAAGTAAGCTGAGAACAAAGGGGGAATGTGGGAATATGCTCGAAAAACTGGGACATTTTGAAACCAGCTGACAGAATGGGATGACAGAGGATTAACTGAGACTTTCCCTCCCAAATTGGGAGAGTTGGAGGTTATGCAAGACTGTGGCCCTTTCTGCATCTTACCTTTTCGCGGAGGTGGGGGCAGCGTTTGCGTGAGCAGCCTCTTGCACGAGGCACTCACTTCGTTTCTCCTTCCTTACCGCAGCTGGCTTGCTGGTCGCATGAGCGCCGCGCGAACGCCCCGCCCCTTCCTACTGCAGCGCAACCTGGGAATTGCAGGCTAGCGCTGAGGCAGGAAGCGCGACCGGCCCGGCTCCCGACGTACCGCAAGGAGCATTGCGCGACCGCGCACCATTTTCGGCTTGAAGCCAAAAAGGAAAAGGGGTCCGCTTTAGGCTCTTGAGCGTCGCATAAATGGGAGTGTGTTGTATGGACCGCTCCTCCCATTTACAGGACAGTCAAGGGGCCCTTTCGCTTTAGAAATAGCGTGTGAAAAGGGCCTGTGTGTCTGATCACAAACAACGCCGTCATGGAAAAAGGTAGGAGAGGGAAGCTGGCTTTACCTGAGGTCTCTCCTTTTTATTAATAGTATTGGCCAGAATACTGGACCTTTCTTTCTTCTCAGGAAACCATTTTTATTCAAAACTGAACAACATGCATGTGTGAATTGAAACAACCCAGCCATGGAAGCCTGGCATAAGTAACAGAACAGTTTTGACACCTCTAGAGGCCTTCTGAAGGTCTCTTCCGCAAAGCAACCAGGACTGACTCTTGCAGGCCATGTGTGCCTATCTACAGCAGGCAAGGTAGACAGCAGCTGCCCCTAGAATTCCTTACTGAAAATGCAGGAAGAGCAGAACAGAGACAAAAGAGGAAAGCAGGTGAACCTTCTTCACCAGCTACCCCCAGCAGGTTAAAGCATGTTAAAATCCTGGACCTCGTCACACTACACAATTATAGTGCTATATTCCACTCTGTTTGCCAAGGCAACTTCCTATGGAATCCAGGGGTTTACAGCTTAGAGAGAGGTATTTAGAACTGTCGTTCAGAGAGATCTATTGCCTCACCAAACTACAGATCCCAGAATGTAGCCATGGCAGTTGAAGTGGAATCATAACTCTGTCATACCCTCCAACATTTCACGGAGGAAAACTGGCACACATGTGGCCAAACAAGATCACAGTTTGGTTGAAATGGGAAATTCATCAATAAGGAAGAACACACAAGTTAGGAGAGGCTGCAGCAGTTTGCTTTTGTCTTCCTCTGAGGCTGAAAGAGGGGAACTTGCCCAAGGTCAGCCAGTGCAATTCAGTGGCTGAGCATGGAATTTGACTCATGTTCAATTTGTGGTTTACTAAGACTTCTAGATCCCCTCCACAGTACATGTGAAAGCGATCTGGGAGTCTTAGTAGACCACAAGCTGAACATGAGTCAGCAGTGTGATGCAGCAGCTAAAAAAGCCAATGTGATTCTAGGCAGCATCAGTAGAGGCACAGTTCTAGGCCAAGGGAAGTAGTAGTACCATTCTGTTCTGCTTTGGTCAAACCTCACCTGGAATACTGTGTTCAGTTCTGGACATCACAATTCAAGAAGGATATTGAGAAGCTGGAACAGATCCATAGGAGGGTGACCGAAATGGTAGAAGACCTGGAACTGAAGCCCTATGAATAGGGGCTGTTTAGCCTGGAGAAGAGAAGGTTAAGAGGTGACATGATGGCCATGTTTAAATATTTGAACGGATGTCATATGGAAGATGGGACAGGCTTGTTTTCTGCTGCTCCAGAGACTAGGACATGGAGCAGTTGCTTCAAACTACAGGACAAGAGATTCAACCTACACTTTAGGAAGAATTTCCTGACAGTAAGAGCAGTCTGACAGTGGTAAACACTGCCTGGGAGTGTGGTGGTGTCTCCTTCTTTGGAGGTTTTTAAAGAAAGGCTGGCTGGCCATCTGTCAGGAATGTTTTGATTGTGCATTCCTACATGGCAGAAGGGGATTGGCCTTGATGGCCCCTGTAGTCTCTTCCAGAAATATGATTTGATGATTCTAACCCTGGTCTCCAGGTTTGTAGTCCAGTGCTCAAACCACTACCCAATAGTGGTGTAGTAAGAAGCTATTAATTATTGAGAGATAAATTGGGAGATAGTGGGGGCTTTTTGACTTGACACTGGGATGGCACCAGCATCGGCACCTATCAGGCCTCTACAGCAGTGGTTCTCAACCTGTGAGTCCCCAGATGTTTTTGGACTTCAGCTCCCAGAAGGTCTGAGCATTGACCATAGTGGCTGGGGCTTCTGGGAGCTGAAGTCCACAAACATCTGGGGACCCACAGGTTGGGAACCACTGCTCTACAGGGAGGGTGTTCAAATATCCCTTTATTTCCACATTGTGCCCTTCCTGCCTATCTTCTGGAGGGGGGGCATTACCTAAGAAGGCATCATGAGTCCCAGAGCCAGGTCAGGTTTCTGCTAGCAATTATGGATTTCCTTTTCATGGGTGACCTGACTTGAGCTGGTTTCTTCCCCTTTGTACCGAGTGGCAGAGCGTGTCTTGTCAATGTCCTGCTCCTTGTCTTTACATTCATAAATATTCATCGTCTCTTTCCTGGGAGGTTCTGAAGTTGAGGCATGTATGTCACGGTGCAAGAATCTTGATTCTGCTGTGGCCAAGGGGGTGGGATGGGGAGTATTATATCAACTTCCTTTGACCTGTCTTTGGGAGGTGGGCACAGAGATTGGGGGCAGGGTCGCTTCTGCTCCAACACGGCACAGTCCTGTCCGCAGATCTTTCCGTTTCAGCCTGAGGAACCTTTGACAGGTTGGGAGTGTAGGTTTCTGGCAGCGTAGGCGAGGGAGGGAAGGAGGGAGGGAGGAAAGGCACTGGGCAGATGTGTCACGCAGATCTGACAATGTTCTCTGTCTTGACCTGATGCGCCTGCCCTGGGATCGGAACTCAGTGTTGCTCTTGTCAAGGCCGTGCCATTGTGACCTGTCCAGCCCAAACAGCAAAGAGCGCTCATTTGGCTTTTCTCAATGGGGAGGGTCCAGTTTTGGCATGGAGGAGAGGAGGTGCCTTTCAGCTGTATCGTGCACAGGCAAAACAGCTGTATGTAATGATGCCTTTAATACTAGGGATGTAACTCCTCACTAAGTCTTCTCAAAGTGAACAGTGAGTGATTTTAGCAATTTTCTTCCTCCTACAAGAAAGTGTTTGAAAACCATAGTTTTCCAAGCTGGTTTACAATTTGAGGTTATTTTGTGCAATATTTGGTAGGCGTTTTGTTTTGCACAGAAAACGGTGGCCTGAATTCTGTTGCTAGTCCTACCTAAAGGAGGCCATCAGAGTTGATGACCCTGTCCCCTGGGTTTTCTCAGAATAGGGACTCTGGGCAGGGTTTGTGCCCAGTGCACTAGCCAGTAAGCCACCCTGAGAAAGAGAGAGATCAAGGTTTTATTTCAGATTCTGCAGGAACACAAGGCGCACAGCAAAGCAAGTGCTCTCCAAACACAAGCCAAACTACACCTTATATAGTGTACAGGGATTACAGCGTACGGGAATTATATAGTGTACAAGGATTACAGGGTCCTTCCTAAAGAGGAGATAACTCTACACATATAGGAAACTATGTCGTGAATGCAGTATTATGTTGGCACTCAAGCACTGTGCGTGTGCATATAGGTGGCCCTAAATTATAGTATCAGATCCCACCCTTAGAGTGTGAACTTTAATGTTACAACAAAGCTTAATGAAGTTACAGGTAACTTTAATTCCACTCTTGTGGTCATTCCCCTTCCCATCAGCCTTGTCTGGGGTGCTCCAGACTTTGCAGATCACAGGGCTCACCACGCTCTGGCATCTACTTGCACCTGTTTCCCCATTTTGGCTTGTTTCACTTAGCCGTACTCCTGTTATTTGAACCTTTTGCTCTTTTGCAAGCTTTGCCTTGTTCTTTCCTTTTTCAAGCTCTGCCCCATTGTTCTTCTTCTAAGCCTTTAGCTGCTTGCTAAAACTACGGGTTAGTTTCTGGACTGTGGGCTCTCACAACCCTTAGTAGGGCTTGGGGCACAGAAACCAAAATTAGTAGAATTCAGGGAGGAGTCTGTGAGAATCTTCTGAATTCTGCTCTTTTGAAAAGCCAACAAGAATAACAACATTTTGACAAGAAAAATAAATCTGATGGCTATGCTGTCTTGTTTGCTAAATAGTGTCATTCCCCCACACGTTCTTCTTCTTGGAGCTGGAAGATAGATGCTGGTGAATGAAGGAACAGGCATCGTGCACAAGGCCTGCCTGTTTACCTGTGTTAGGATAGAGGATATCATGGGGTGTTCTGGACTCAGCCTGCATTGAGTTGCTTGAGAAGAGGCAGGCAAGAGGCAGTCTGTTACGCTTTAGGAAGCTCTCTCATTGCTCTTCCTCTTCGTCCTTCCCTATCGTCCCTTCAGGCTACAGTTGGAGAGAATGAAATGCTGCTCATGGTGATGAACAGCCCCTCTCGCAATGTGTTTGCCACAGTCGTTTCTTCTCCTTCAAAGACCTCAAGGCTGATCTACAGTGTGTGTGTGTGTGTGGTGGGGGGAGTTGTCACCTGATGCACTGCATGGGAAGCAAGGTGTGTTCTTTCCAGGGCCCTGTTAATGGGAATGAATGGGGTTCCTCTCCTGACGGTTGGAAAGGCTGAAGGCACCGGCTGCAAAAGTTGGTTACTAAAAGCCAACGAAGGTTGCTGATTTCATGGGTCACAGTGGATTACTAAGAGCGTAGGCTAGGCTCTGTGTTATCCAGCTGAAAGAGAGCCCCAGCTCTGCAGATGGAGATCACTGTCTGCTTCCCTGACTGTGAGGCAAAGGAACATATAAGTCGTACAGTCATAGAGCTGAAATGGGTCCCATAGGTCATCAAGTCCAACCCCCTGCTTAGTGCTGGAAATCCACCTCAAGCATCACTAGTAGGCATCTGTCCAGCCTGTTTTTGAAGATGTCCAGAGAGACTCCACCACCTCTCTGCAGCTGGTTCCATCGTCAAGCAGCTCTTACCATCAAGAAGTTCTTTCTAATGTTCCATTGAAATCTACCATCCTGTAACTCAGAACTTTCCAAACTTTTCGTATAAGTGATGCACTTTTTTGGCATGCATCATTTCGTGACACAGTAATTCAGCTTTACTAGCAAACTGGATCTACCCAGAGGTGTACCCAGTGAGGAAAGGCAGACGCCTGATCCTGGCCCAGTGCCATCACCCTCGCCAGGAAAGGCCCCAGCGAGAGCGACGGCAGGGGGGAAAGGCAGCCCTCTCCCACCCAGTCCTTGCCCACTACCATTGCGACGGCTGCGGGCCAGGCTCTGGTGGGGTGTAGTCTTTCTCGGCCAGGGAGGCAACACACTACAAGCGATGTGATGTGTTGCAACACACCGTTTGGAAAGCCCTGCTGTAACTTAAGACCGTTATACCTGGTCCTACTCTCAGGGAGAGCAGAGAACAAACCTGCCCCCTCCTCTCTGTGACGGTCCTTGAGATATTTAAAGAGGGCAGTCATGTCTCCCCTCAGTCTTCTCTTCATGGGTCTGGAACAGACTCACCTCTCTCATCCTTTTGTCACAGGTTTTGTTTTCCATACCTCTTATCACTCTTATTGCCTTTCTCTGAATCTGCTCCAAATCATCTCTATTTCTTCATAAAATGAGGTGTCCAGAACTGAATGCAGGACTCCAGATGAGGCCCAACCTCGCACAGAGTGTTGTGGGATTGGAACTTCCTTTGTCTTGGAAACACAGCATCAAACAAAAGATTGGTATCAGTACACATATCATTTCTAAGTCTGTGTGACAATTCAAGATCATTGGAGAGAAGTCTTTTTGTACTAAGCAAATTGGTGCATTCTTTTGTGCATCTTCTCCCCTCATTCAACATAGTTCTTGCAAACCATTTCCCATTCTAAATGCCTTTTGCCCCTTGCATTTCAGTTTCCCTTTATGTGTGCAATTAGAAAACTGTGGCCGTTTCCACACTACACTCTTATAGCGCAATTATTCTGCTTTCAACATCCCATGGAACCCTGGGGTTTGCAATTTAAAATTTATAAGCTGGCTTGAGTGTCAGCTGAAGGGAGAATGGGGGCTGTAAATAAAGGTGGAGGTTGAGCCTTCCTTATCTGGTAGTCTGAGACCCGAAAACCTTCAAAAACCAAAACTTCCTGCTACCATCTGCTCATTTCTGCAGATGGCAGCAGACTCGGGCTGAAGTTGGACTCACGTCTCCTGAGTGACTCGACTCGGCGGCAAAGATGCACTGACTCGACTCAACTCGAGACTTGTATATTTTTTAGTGATTGACTTGCTGCCCTTGAGTCAGTAACGTAACACATTCATCCAGAAATCTGACTGCTTTGAAAAACACTTCCATCTCTTTTTGTCTCCTGGTCACACGGTGATCTGTCTCAAGTCCAAAGTCTGGGTGCATTTCTCAGAGGGGAACAGCAAACAGGTTAGGCAATGGGCTTGAGGTCTGCTCAGCAGCCTGGGAGAGCTTTCTAAAACTTTTCCTAAGAGCGGAAGGCAAGATTTGTCCCCAAAGCATAGGACATGTTTCTCAGAGAACAGCAAGTGTGTTAGGCAGTGGGCTTGAGGACGAAGGATCCTTCCTCGTTCAGCTTTTGAAGCTTCAGTAATGGAGAGCGAGAAGGATCCTATTCCTCACTTTTGAAAAACCCTCCAGCTTCGGAAATGGGAAGTAGGAAAATTCCTATCCCGTTTCCAAAGCTGCAGACTCTTTTATGCCCATTGGCACCTCCAGCTTCAGAAACGGAGGGTAAGAAGGATCCTGTTCTCACCTCTGAAGCCGCAGATGGCAAGATTGCAAATGTGGAGGGCCAGCTCTGCTTTTTAAAACTGACTTTATTTGTCTCTGTCCAGAAATTCTGGAATATAGGTTGGGGTATAAAGTTGGCTCCCAGACTTTAGACTTGACTTGATAGTATCTTCAAGGACTTGAGACTTGAAAGTGAAGATCTGAGACTTGACTTGAGACTTGGTGTAAAAGACTTAAAGACATCACTGCTTTGAAGGCAGAAGAGGGCATCTGGGAGCTGGGAGAGAGAGCCTGAGGATCCATGAAGGGGCAGAAGGTATGGATTTGCACCAACCACTATGCTTTGATTTCCACCATTTCACAAGTCCTTAGTCTGTCCCCAGCCTCACATCTCATGCGCAATACAAGTAGCAAATGAATGAGAAAACCCCATGATAGGGTCACCTTAGGGCAGTGGTTCTCAACCAGTAGGTCGCCAGATGTTTGTAGACTTCAGCTCCCAGAATCCCCAGCCACTATGGGCAATGCTCAGGGTTTCTGGGAGCTGAAGTCCACAAACATCTGGGGACCCACAGGTTGAGAACCACTGCCTTAGGGTCATCATTAGTTGGAAACAACGAGGAGACACACAACAACAATTGAGAGCCAACATGGTTTAGTGGTTTGAGCATTGGACTATGATGCTGGAGACCAGGGTTCGATTCTCCTCTCAACCATGAAAACTCACTGGGTGACCTTGGGGAAATCACACACTTTCAGCCCCCAGAAAACTCCATGATAGGTTCACCTTAGGATTACTATAAGTCAACCCTAAGTTTTATGTCTTCAAGTCAAATGACATGAAGACATGGAACAACTCAGTAGTAATAATATGGCCCCCTTGTCTTCAAATATGAACAAAATAAATTGCTTCTTCATCTCTATGTTCAGAGAGCTTCCTCCAGTCATAGCGTCGTAGTTTCACAAAAGGGAATGTTTCACAGTCTTTGTGCACAAAACCAGGCATGTATGAGACTGGAGTGGATGTCTGTTATTTTTGTGTTGTTGTTGTTTTTCTGTTTTTTTATTGGGAATTCACTCAGCCCTTCCTTTCTGGAGAGTTCTAACTTAATTTCAGAACTGGCCCATATGGACGTATAAAACTTCACAGATAAAATCAAAGACACGTTGGCATCAGAGAGTGGGCAAGATGTCAACAGTTATTAACTAGGAAAAACACGGAACTAAGAGACACTGTGGCAATTTGCTTTTGCCTGAGTCTACCGGGAAGGGCAAGATTCTGCCCTCTCCTCTCTCCTTGCTGAATAAATTGAGTGCAGACTACTTTTATGCTTTGGACTCAGTTTGCAGCATTTGAAGTAATGGGAGAACAAGGGGGGGAATGGAAGCAGGATAGAAAAACTGGCACCTTTTAAAAGCAGCAGAAAAATGAGAAGGTAGAAGATTAATCGGGACTGTCCTTGCCAAACTGGGACAGCTGGAGGGTATGGATCGGTTAGGAAGATGAGTAACATATCAATGAAACAGACTTACCTGCTTAAATTCCAACAGATGTGATGAAAAAGGAAAAGATCCCACTCTTCCAAAGGGATGTGTTTTGCAAATGCTTTAGTTTTTGGAAGTTACTCAAGAGCTCCTTTGCTCTTAGGTCAAGCAAGCTATCTCAAAGAAGCAATCTTAACAAGACACAGAGCAGGCCTAGATAGAGAAAGGTTCTCCAAGGTGTGCGAGCCACGCACATGTGGAAGGAGGTGTGTTTCCCCTCTGGTCCTGTTTATCACACGTAAATCTTGGTTGGCTCCGTTTTCCATTTTAACGAGAAACAAGCACTTTGTAATCACTTGAGAGATTAAACAGTGAGGGACCCTTAAACCATTAACCTGAAGGAAATGGAACAATAAATTCAGCATATTAACAAAGCTGTACTACACGCTCAAATTTTGTTAAGTAAATTGTACTGCTATTAAGAATTAACTCGGCATGTGCTGTGATCTATTGCCGGCACAGTGGGGGTGGCGAAGGTAGCAAAACAATCTCAGGCAGGTAGCGCCAGATTCTGAGGCAAGCCCCTACCAGAATAGATCCTAGAGATGGGAAGAACGTTGGCGAAAATTTCTCATTTGTGATGAGAGGAGCTTTGCAGATGTGTCACTGCGAACTGTTGATACGTCACCAGCTCTATTTCCGCACTAGACTGTTATAGCGCTATGATTCCACTTGCAACATCCTATGGAATCCTGGGGTTTGCAGTTTAGGGAGGGGTCTTTGAGGGTTAGGCCTTTGAGGCCGCTCCCTAAACTGCGGACCCCAGGATTCCATAGGATGTTGAAAGTGGAATCACAGCGCTATAACATTCTAGTGCGGAAATAGCCTGGGACTGTCGATGTCAAATGAAGACAATTGGAAGGCATGTTTTTCACTCATTTGAGAGTTACAGGGAGGAGGTAAAAGTAAAGGATGCAAGGGGGGAATTGGACTCAAACATTGTTTTTGTAGTTGTTTCCCAGGTCAGGAAGAACTGATGAATTAAAATAATGGAATCTTTTAAAGGCACTAGTTTGATCGGCCTTTTCCACATTCTCCCTCTGAAACAGCCATCATGTCATTCCACACTGATTCCCCCCGCCCTTCCTTAGTTATTGTCTTAAAGTGTTGCTGTTTTCTTCTTTCAAGAGATTCCCTTCTTCTCGTTCGCTGAGCGCGTGAAGAATTTCACCGACAGGCTCAGCAGAGGTGGGAATTTCAGGGGAAGCTGGAAGTTAACCCTCTTACAAAAAGGGCTTTGCAGCCGGGTCACCACACGAAGGCAACGTGAAAAGTTGTGTCGCTTGTTTTTGCACTTGCTTCCGCCACGATGCCTCCCCGCAGATAGAAATCTGATGTCTCACTCCTACAGTTTCTGAGAGGTTTGGACAGGTATTTCCCAAGGTTTCTCAGCCACGGTGGATTGATTTAGCTCAGATATGTTTTAAACCGTGACTTAAGTCATAAAGATTTTAAAGATTACTGATTAGAGCACAAAGATTTAAATTACAGATGAGCGTGTAAATAATTGATTTAAACCCAACTGCTCCTTTCGTAAAGGGTGTATTTTCTGAACAAATGTGTGCTCCCTTTAATTGCAGAAACAAGTAGAATACAGGTTTGCAAGCCAGTGGAACATTCTTCTTCTTTCTCTTCCTTGTTTTCCCCTGAAAAATCCCTCCTCCTCCTCCTCCTCCTCCTCCTCCTCCTCCTCCCACATTTTCCCCAGGCAGCCTACAAAATTAAATCATACAAAAGGTTATCATTAAAATGTAAGTAAATGGTATAAGAGAGCCAGCATGGTGTAGCAGTTTGAGTACTGGAGGCCAGGGTTCAATTTCCCACTCTGCCTTGGAAACCCCCTGGGTGATCTTGGGCATGTCACACACTCTCAGCTCCAGAAAACCCTGTGATAGGTTCACCGTACATTGGAAAAGACTCGAAGGTAAACAACAACAACAACAACAACAAATGGTAAAAGCCATATAAACAATTGTAAATGTACAAAGGATCAGAAGCAGTGAATAAGCAAGACAACACACTGTTAAAAGCCCTTTAAGAACATGTCAGTTCCTGAAGATCTCTGAGTAAAGAAAAGGCTTTTCCTACCAATAGAAGGACACCATCCAGGGGACTTGTCTCCTCCTTTGGAAAGAGAACGCCAGAGCCCAGGAGCAACCACCAAGAAGGTCCTCATATGTTCCCACCAAACATGCCTCTTTCGGCTCTGTGATTCCATAATTCTGTGATTCTGTGTTTCTATCAAAGGGATCTATTTGTGGAGTTCCATTTGTTGTCGTGTGCCTGCTAATCATTTCCAACTTCTGGTGATCCGAAGCCAAACCTATCACAGGATTCTCTGAGGTCAGGAGTGAGTGACCCCATGGGTTTCTATGGCCAAGTGGAGAATCAGACCCTGGTCTCCAGGTTCATAGTCCAACGTTCAAACCATCACTATGTGCTGGCTCTCCATGTACTCAGACACAAACTGAATGTGTCTATCTCACAACAGTGAAAAAGGTGCAACCACATTTATAAAGGACCTTACACAGGTGTGTGACATTAACAAGATGCTAACCAATAATTCATTTAATCTTTTTTTTTAAATTGTCCTTCAGTGCCTTAATTCGTTGGTTGACTCCCTTCCGTTCTGCTTGAGTTTCTGTTGTAAACGTGGTTTCTGCACTGAGAAAAAGATGGATGGTAAGCTTAGGCTACTGGTTTGTACCTCAGGTTTTTTTTCTCAAGGCATCTAACCAAGCACTTCTCCGGCTGTGACATTATCATGCTATCCATGGCTCCACAGCAAAGAGCCAGCAACGTGAAGCAAGAATGAGGCTACGCACAGCATAACAGCAGTATTACCTGGGTTTTATGAAGGGGAAGGAGATACTCAGCTGCAGGAGGAATAACAGCTCCATAGCATTCCTAGGATCTCATTAAAAATCCTAGGTTTAATGAGACTTTGTTCCAAGGAGGTCTGCTAGAATCGTAGTGCTTAGCACTGACATTTGCCTGCTGAGGCCTTGTTGAAGCCAGTTGCGTGAGAAAAAAAAAATTCAGAAGGAAAAACTTCAGAGGAACTCTGGAAAGAGTGTTACCCTGTGAATTGGGGGTCCCGGGAGGGACGCCCAAATAACCAAAACAAACCAAGCAAAGATGAGGGAAATTAGCTGGAGCACTCCCTTGGCTAACGAGAGGCAGGGCAACGCAGCAGGATCTTTTACCCAATGTCTACAGCGTCAGGTCAGTGAGCAGACAAATGGTTCAAACAACAATTAAGATTTATTAAACAGTTATTAAAGAAAAGCACAAACACACTCCTAACTAGAAAGGAAAAGAGAATTTCAAGGGGAATGGGTGATACGCCACCTGTCCTGCAGTCCTGGAGAAGCCTGACTGAAGAGGAAGAAACCCGGCGTGGGGACCGAGGGGAATCTGCCGAACCGAGCGGCAGCAAGGCAGAGTGAAGTTCAGACGATCTGGCGAGAGTTCCAAAGAGCTCTCAAAAGCGGGGGATTTTTGTAGGGGAAAGAACGACCGCAGGCTAGTCTGGTCTCGGGTGAAAACAATAGGTTTTGGATTGGAGACAAAGCCTCCGAAAGGTCAGGGTTTGCATGATTGAGTTAAAGTCCGAATTGACAATAGTATAACCGGTATGTAAATGCGGCTAGCTCGGCGGTTAAGTACCTAGCTTGCCAGGGTGTCCTCTCAGGGCAGAGGATCTCTTTGTGGTAGCATGCATTCGTAATGAAGGTGTTTGTTTCGGGAGGTCCCCTAAAGCAGATCTGGCAATAGCTGGCTTGGTTTGGTGGGAGCAGCAAGTAACAGCCATGCCTAGCTTCGCGCTTGTTCGGCGAGCCTCACAAACACTTGGCTGGTGGCAGAGTAGGGCCGAATTGTGATATCAAAATGATATCTTTGGTTCACCAAAGGCCAGGCCAGTACTTGGTGGTAACAAGAGAACAAAAGTCCAGCCAAGCTGACATCATGCGTTACCTGGAAAAAAAAATCCCACATCCTCTCCATAGTATCTCTAGACAGGAATAAGACCTCTGTCTGAAGACCTGGAGAATCATTGCCAATCATGAGATTCAGTGGCTCTCAAACTTTGGATTTCCAGATATTTGGAATTACATTTCTCAGGATCCCTGACTATTGGCTATTCTAGCTGGTGCTTCTGGGAGCTGTAGTCCAACACGCTTGGAGGCACAAAGAGTGAAAACCTAGATGCTGAGCCAGAATTGTCTAGGTCAGGGGTGGAGGCCAGGGCTCTATTTTCCACACAATCACCCCACCAAAATACACATTCCACACAGCAAGTCCAATTGTTTCCCTTTTCCTATATACTCCTTCTCAAAATGGTGACTGGAAGTGATGCTACAGCACTTCGAGCCACCATTTTGAGAAGGACCGCAGAGGCTTTAAGGGAGAAAGATGAAGGGCCTACCTCAGCCTCTGCAAACCCAAATATCTCCCCTTTCCTCTGTAGTCCCTCTCAAAGTGGCAACCTGAAGTGATGTTACTGCATTTTCTGTTCTCATTTTGGAAAGGAAAGCGGGAGGAAATCAAGCTGGAGAAGCCAGCAGTGAGGGCAGTGAACCCACTTTGAGTTTTATATCCTGTCCTCTTGCAGCTGGTCTTGGTTGTACAGGAACATTTTTGGTTCACTCATCCTGGCAGAAGTTTAGCACAGAGAGAGCTCCCATACAACTCAGAGCAGCAGGGAAAAGAGCGGCTGTACAGCAAAGATTGAACTTACCACTTCTGCAGCTGCGTGCCTGATCCAATGGCCGTTCCTGGGTGAAACTTTTTCCAAAGCGTCCCCAGTGAAAGATGAGCAGATCCTGGAAAAGTTATTTTGGACTACAAGTCCCAAAATCCGCAGCCAGCATGGGCAGAGGTTGTGATGGGAAGGGTGTTCTAGGGTTTGTAGTCCACAAAGTAACTCATCCAAGCTGGGAGGAGGCAGCGGCACCCCATGTAAATTCTCCTGCGGGCTTCAGTCTTGTCCCACGGCCAAGCTGCTCTTCACGTTGCCAGACAGCTGGAAGCAGCATGTACAGAGCCAGGGAGATGACTTACTTTTCCTGCCCTTTCTTTCACAAAGAGATTCTGAGATTCAAGAGGACACTTCTCTCCTTGAACAAGGAGGCACAAATGATTTCTGTTGGTCCTGGCAAAGCTTTGGCGTTTTTGGATCCAAGGGTATTCCAGTAAATGTTGACTTGGTCCGCACAAATCTGTTTAATGTCTAGAGGTCAAGGAACTCCTCTCTCAGCAATTTAGACAGGGGATTTCCAATCCAGATTCAAGAGAATCTATCTAAACCTGAGCCAAATAGTAGCCACTTGATGGTGAACGTATGAAAAGGATTCAGAAATGCACAGGACATTGGCACTGGAATTCTCTTGGTGACCTACACACTTGCACTTTTAAGTCCTTTTTGGGAAAATATAAAAGCTAAAACTGTTAGGAATCAGCCTCTAAAAGAGTAGCAGATAAAGCATGCCTCAATCTCACATTGCACCCCTGAACTTAAAACGGTCTCAACAATAAACAAGGCAGGCATTTTCAACTTACAAACTTAGCAAAATTTACTAATGGCTTTTATATTTACATATTCATGGAGAGCCTAGCTAATGAAAAGGTCAGCTAAAGGTAGTAGCTCCCTTCCTAGGCCATTTCTACACTATGCTGTTACAGTGCTATTCCCTTTCCAACCTCCTATGGAATCCTGGGATTTGCAGTTTAGGGAAGAGCATTTAGAATTCTCAGCCTGGGAGCTCTTTGGCCTCAGGAAACGACAAACCTCAGAATTCCACAGGATGTTGAAAGTGGAATAATAGCACTATAGCAGTGTAGGGTGGAAGGGCCCTATGATTCTGTGAAGGATAGCAAGAAGAGTGGAATGGCGATGAAGGTAAAAATGGAGATAAGCAGAGACTGAGAAGGAGGGATTCTTTATATGACCAATGACCCTAGGAATTACCCAGGTAATCTAGTCTGGTTAGCTGGATATGCAAAAGGTATTCATGACTATATGTTACAGTGGGAATGCTTTAGATGAGAAAAAAAGAAGGCTTTCACATGCAGGAAATGGTGTCCTATCTAAACCCCAATTGCTCGAACAGAAAGAAAGGGAGGGAGAGAGAAAATGCTGGAATTTCCCAAGAGTTGAGAGAGAATGCTGGAGTTTCCTAATACTGAGCAGCCTGCGTCACCAATGCCCCATGTCTTTTGGGGCTGCCTGGCTCTCACAGACCTTTCACAGCATATATCCAGATTATCTGAAGGACTATAAGTGCACATATGAGCCTGACCATGCTTTGAGACCTTCGGAGGAGGATCTTCTCTCTGTTCCATCACCTGTACAGGTATATCTGGTGGGAACACAGGAGAGGGCCTTTCTCAGTGTCTTCTCCAGGTCTTTCCCAAAAGGGCTAGGCTGGCCCCCTCCTTCTATCCTTCTATAAAAGGATGAAGAAGTCCTTTTCTTTTCCTCCTCTAACAGGTCTTTGGTAACTGACTGCGCCTGGGGAAAGGGCTTTTCATGGTGGGCTGCAATGTCTGTATTAGTTGTCATTTTAAAAGGTTGTGCTTCTAAATTCTACTGACAGTTTGATTGTACAGAATTAAAAATATAATGTGTTGAGGTATCTGTTTTAACTTTTTGATGCTGCCTTAATTCCAAGAGCTGAGGAAAAGGCAGGCTATCTGTATACCCTCCACTTGTCCAGATTTTGCACAAACAGTCCCGATTAAACCTCCACTGTCCCACTTTTTCAGCTGCTTTTTAAACGTTGCAGTTTCTCTCTCCTTGTCCAACTTTGCCTCTTTGTCCTCAGCTCACATCCGTTCCTGCAAGCTGAGTTCAAAGCCCAAAAAACAGTTTGGATGCAATTAACTCAACAGCAGAGAGAAGGGGGAAGAGAATCTTGCCCTTCCCAGTTGGCTCAGGCAAAAGCAAACTGCTGCTGCCTCGCCTAGCTTGTGTGTTCTTCTTCATTAATAACTTGTCACCTGTGAAATGTTGGAGGTATGTAAATGTCTATCGCTCCCCACTCCTGCTCTTTCTCTTCCTCCTCCCCATCATCATCTACGTCTTCCATCCAGGAAAACATTGCATAAGGTGCTCTTGGTTGTGCAGCTGGTTGGCTACACAAAAGTAAAAACCCCACAGTAGCCTGGCTGTTCTCTCTCTCTCTTGTTTGTAGTTTTCTTTTTATTCCTCATTAAGCTTCAACAATGGCAAATGTGGCAGTCCTTGCCACCCGACTCTAAAATTAACAATATAATCACAATAAAATATCAAGTACAGTCAGGGACATATGTTATCAAAGTGTCTGCCATAATCTCAATTTCAAAAATTATATATGTATTACGTCACTTGTTAGTTTTCTGTTTCTATAATATATTAACATCTTTTACACCAAGAATCTAGTAGGTAAGATTGAGGTCCATCTTTTACATTTAGCTTTGGAAATCCCTTAAATATATAAGATTCTGGTGGATGTGACACTTCTGGACACCCTGTAAGGGGGGAAAAAAACCTGCCAGACACCACAAAAGGCTTCATCTTTGGTAGAAAATTTTCTCCCCTGTCAGCAGCTATAATAAGGAGAAAAGTATTTGGGGCAAATGGTTGCATTTGTTTCAAAAAAGCGGTGCTAGAATCCAGTTCGTTAGTCCCTGATAAAGTAGACCTAGTGAATTAATTGCTGAGTCAACACACAAATATATCCAGTTGACCGAATGGCTCCATACTAGCAATGGAAAGGCTATTCAAAAATTCGAAAATGATCTGTTTGTCGTGCATCAGGAGGAAACCTGGACTAACATGAATATTCACAGTTCAGGACTTTCCCAATGGGGAACCACAAGAGGATTTAGACACATATTTTTACACCAAAAATCTTGCGCACACATGTTCTCCCAAAGTTCCCAAAACGTGAAAAACCATCAAAAATGGCACTAAAGAAAACCTCCTCTTGTAATCTTGCCCAGCTGGGAGAACGCTTTGAAGTTTCTCAATTCTCCTGTGCAGAAATGAAATAAAGGCAAAGATTTACATCTCTGCGGTTAAGCGGGATGAGGGATACTCTGATGGACTGCAGTCCACTATCTGGTTCATCTGAGCAGGCAACCTAAAAGTGCCAAGGCTGTATATCAGGTTTTTTTTTTTAGTGCCCGCCCTCGTGAAATACATGCAAAGCAATCCAAATCTGGATCTCCTCAGAGAACATCCGGTGACAGAAGAGGAAAACTACTTTTGTTTTGTTGAAGGGGTAGGGTTTTATTTTATTTACTTTAGTTTGTTGGTTAGGGTATTTTTGCTTCTTGACTCTTTTCTTCTTTCTCCAAACATGTTTGCTCTCTACAATGTTGAGACAGCGAATACAGATGTTTGCACAAGCAACCCAGCCGAGAGAGCGCTGCTTTCAATGTCCTTTTCTGGAGACTGGGAATATGGTTCACAGATGACGGGGGGGGACCCATCCCCTAATGTGCTTCTGACGGGATCCTGATGGGGGGAAGAGACAGGGAGTGGAAGATGTTGGCAGACAGTAAGTTTAGGGCAGAGAATTTGCTGCAGACAAAGTGGAGTGATGCTGAAGCACAGATTTGGAGCTGGCTTGGAGAAGGAGACTCTGGCAGTTGATGGCTTCCATGTCAGTGGGGCGGTGAGTTTCCTGTGGGCTTTCATCGCAGCTTGAAAGGAGCTCTCCAGTTGTTCAGTCCTACCTCTTCCATCAGTTCAGCACCTTGGATCGCTCCTCTTTCAAGTTCAAACAATGGCTTGCATCCAGTTGTTGTTTTGTGCGTTCGGCCATCTTTCCCTTATCTGACGGGTTAGGGACCAGCGCACTGTCAGAAAGTGGAATTGGTTGAAAAGCAGAACCCAGCCTTTTGTCACTTCTTCTCTTCTTGCTTTTTCCCGAAGGGACATGAGGGAATTACAGAGGCTATGGGAAATACCCCATAGGAATAAGGCAAGAAGAGAAGAACGGATAAAAAGCAGATCCCAGATCCAAAGAACGGTACTTGTCTGTAATTTGCAGCGATCAATAGAGCAGAACGTCAAAGAACGAGCTGCTGAAAAATGGGGGGTGCCTGTTCATAAGCTCCCTTATACATGACGTTTTCTCTTTTAGGCTCTAACGTAGCTTCCATACTCATTTCCCAGTTTTGTAATTGGTGTTCTGGAAGCATAGCTGTTGCATCTGTAGAGGCTTATTCTTAGATGGTGCATAACTGTTCACCAGTGCTTTCTATGTACCATTTTATTTACTGGGGTTGTGGAACAAGCAAGCACATTCAGAGAGACACTGCTATTGGCACAGTGATGGCCTTCAGTAGAAGCATGTTGTAGCTCAACCACCTCTTAACTATTTGACGCAGACTCACATTACACTAGCATGATGCAGGATCTTGGCCTACAACCTCAAAGAGATTCATTGCCCCAGTTCAATCCTGTGAAATTCTTCCTCCGTTTCTCCCCTCCTGCCTTCCTGTTTTGTTGCTGTATCAGGATCTCATAAACTAACCCCATAGCATCTTCTCATTGGTGAATAAGGAGAACCTGAACCCTTATTTTTTCTATGGGGAACTTGGGAAGCTACTTCTTAAACAGCGTTAAGTTACAGCAGAGGTGGGGATCATACTGCTGTCCAGATGTTGATCTACAATTCCCATCATCCCTAACCAGCATAGTCACAGGTGGGACATGCTGGGAGTTGCAATCCAGTAACCTCTGGAGGGCCACATGATCCCCACCCAAAAAGTAGCTACTGTTATAATAATGTTTTAGTAACTCTTTACTTGTGTGTTTCTCAAACTAAGTAGTGGCTTTTTGTTACTGTAAAAATTGATATTCTCGGGTGCTGGCCTGTGATGCCAGACATCCTCTCTTTCTATCCACCTTGCTGTCACGTCAGCAAGCACAACAAATCGGGGCCAGCAGCACAAGACAGCACTTAAACCAGGAGTGTTCCTGCTTCACCATCTAGACAGGCTGCATCCTCATAATTATAGCAGTAATTAAGAGTTAAAGTTGCACCACTACAGCAATGACACCATCTCTTATTAAATTAAAATGGTGATGTGAGGTAGTTATACTTTCATTATTGGATGGGAATAATTTATTACAAGTTAATATGTTCTTTGAAATCAGTTACTTCCAAATTCTCCATCTACAGAAGCATCGTTCTAGTTGGGGAATGGGAATTGTTTGGCACTCCAGGTGTTGTTGAGCCGCAGTTCATAGCATTCCTCACTGTTGGTCATGCTGGCTACGGCTGCTGGGACTTGTAGTCCATCTCCTGGAGGTCTGCACCATTCTTGTCTTTCTCGTAGTCTTATGTTGTTGAGTAGACATGATTTAGGCTAGAAACAAACACCTACTTGGATCCTGGAAATAACAGCCACTCTTTCTCTGGGTCCTAAAATATTAGTTTCCGGGCACAGTACAAGGTGTTGGTCCTTACCTTTAAAGACCTCCATGGCTTGGGGCCAGCCTACCTGCGGGATCGCCTTCTCCCATACAATCCGCCCCGCACACTAAGGTCCTCTGGGAGGAATTTACTGCAGCCGGTCAGAACTAGGTTGGCTGCGGTTACCCAGAGGACCTTCTCTTCTATCTCTCCCAAGTTATGGAATGGCCTGCTGGAGGAGACCCGGCAAATTACCAGTCTTGACTGCTTTTTTAAATCAGTCAAGACTGATGTCTTCCGACAGGCCTTCCAAGAGTAGCATTTTCATCACCTCCCATCAATTGTCTTGCTGTTTTGTTAATAGTTAACTGATGGACTGTTAATAGTTGTGTGTTTTAAGGGGTTGGTTGGGTGGGTTGGTGGGTGGGTGGGGAGAATTGGGTATGTTTTTAATGTCTTATTATGTATTTCATGTTGTTCACCGCCTCAATCCATGTGGAGAGGCAGGATAGAAATAAATATTATCATCATCATCATCATCATCATCATCATCATCATCATCATCATCATCTGCCTTCCTCTACTACAGTGGTTCTCAGCCAAGAAGGCCCGCATTTGGTTGGACCAACGCCCAGAATCCATGACCGTTCTGGCTGAGTGTCCTGAGAGTTGAAGTCCAGCAACATCTAGGGCTGCCCTTCTCATTTGAAAACCATTGCTCTGAAAGAGTCTAAGAGCCCTTTCTCTTCTTCCCCACATCTGTAATAGATTTCTCAGTCCCCGAAAACTTACTCTTTTTTTTCTTTTTCTTGGCCATTTGTACTGGATCTTCAACATTGTTCTCCATAATTCTCCCAATGCCTTTCTCATCATGGTGGAGCAATGGAACACCAACTGCTTCTGTGATGGAAAGGAGGGAGAAAGAGACAGAGAAATATCCACCGTCCCTAATTTTCCATGAAAACTCTCCTGGGTAGGGGGTAGTTTCTTGAAGAGCTGCAGTAAATGAAGTACAGCTTATGAAGCTGGAGTTCCAAGAGACTAAATGAATCAAATATGTGCATGCTGAGAGGAAGAAGCAGACTGCCTAGATGGTTTTGAAGAGTGTGAACATCAAGAAGGGAAGGGACATGTTGTGGTTCCTGGAGAGGAAGCAGACTTTTTAGGATGAGAATCCAAGGTGTCAAGTTGCAGCTGGCGACATAGCACAATCTGTGAGGTAGGGACGGAAAGAACATTTGAAGATATTTGAAAAATATATAGGTAAAAAAGGGCTTTTTTAAATGTCAAGAAATACAGATGGGAAGAATCTTGGACTGAGGAGACTCTTCACAGCTCGGGACTCATTGTGTGCAAAATTCACACATGAATGTTTTGCATGGAAAATGGCGTATTTGCTCAGGAAACAGCATTTTCTCTGCAGAAAATTACGTTTCTGTGCAGAAAATGCTGTTTCCTGTGCAGAAAATGTTTTAATTGCAGTGTATTCTATGCCCAAACAGCTATTACTATCAGGAAGTTCTTCTTAATGTTTAAGTGGAATCTCTTTTCCTGTAGCTTGAATCTATTGCTCCATGTCCTTGGCCATTTCAACATTAGACTCTTATAGCACTATTATTCCACTTTCAACATCCTATGGAATCCTGGGGTTTGCGGTTCCGGGAGGGGCCAGCTGGCCCCTCCCAAAACCGCAAACCCCAGGATTCCATAGGATGTTGAAAGTGGAATAATAGTGCTATAACAGTCTTGTGTGGAAATGGCTCTTGTCTCAAGAGCAGCAGAATCCTGAATCCTGTTGGTTAGGACCAATGAGAGCAGGCCCATTATATCATAATGAATCAACATGTAGGTAAAACTTCATTGATTCCATGGGTTTACTCTAGTAATCATGCTAGTGGAAACTAATAACTGCATTCAATCTAGCCACAAATAGTGTTTTGTCAAACTGTGGCCATTTCCGCACGGGGCAAGGGAATCACCCCGTGCCGCTACTTACCGGATCTTCTGGCTCCCCAGTCCGGTCCGGGCTGCTGCGGAGCAGTGCGTGCTCATCGCTCTGCACTGCTCTGGCATCGAAAATGGCGGCTTCTGGTTGGTCGAGGGTAAGATTGATTTGGATACAGAGGGTCTAGACCAACCGGTGAAGCTCGCCAGCCTAAAGCCCGCCCCCGGCACATTTCAGGCTCGCATTGGTGCGAGCCTGCGAATCTGCACAAGGGAGCAGGCTCGCAGAGGCGCGCTCCATGCTTTTGAAAGACCTGATTTTTCCAGTCTTTCAAAAACACACTGGACGACCACTTGGGGTCGTTCCGGAGCGGGCTAAATTAAGTAGTCTACATTAAGTAGTCTGGACCTAGTCCACTTCCAGGTGCAGACGTCCTCCCTGGAGGATAGACTGCACCATTTTAAATACCCCGTGCGGACATGGGGTATGACTCTCATGATTCCAAAGGATGTTGCCATGACAGTTAAAGCAGTATCAAAATTCTACAAATGCATAGTGTAGATCGTCTCCAAGTGCTGGGCCTTGTAAGAACCATGAAAGGCATTGTGGAATCATAGAATTATTGAACTCGAAGAGACCACAAGAGCCATCCAGTCTAAGCCTGTTCTGCCATGCAGGAATACACAACCAAGACCCTTTCCACACTACACTGTTATAGCGCAATTATTCCACTTTCAGCCTCCTATGGAATCCTGGGGTTTGCAGTTGAGGGAGGGCCCTTTAGAATTCTCAGCTGGAGAGCTCTTTGGCCTCAGGAAACTACAAACCCCAGAATTCCACAGGAGGCTGAAAGTGGAATAATAGCGCCATCACAGTGTAGTGAGGAAATGGCCCAAAGCATTCTCGACAGATGGCCATCCAACCTCTATTTAAAAACCTCCAAAGAAGGAGATTCCACCACACTCCCAGGCAATGTATTCCACTGTCAAACTCTTCTGATTATCAAGAACTTCTTTCTAAGGTTTAGGTGGAATCTCTGTTCCCGTAGTTTGAAGCCACTGTTCCATGTCCAAGTTGCAGAAGCAGCAGAAAACAGCCTTGCTCCATCCACAATATGACATCCTTTCAAGTATTTAAGCATGACTATCATTTTGCCTCGTAACCTTCTCTTCTCCAGGCTAAGCATACCCAGCTCTCTAAGCCACTCCTCATAGGGCATAGTTTCCAAATCTTTTACAATTCTGGTTGCCCTCCTCTGGATGCATTCCATCTTGTCAAAAGGATTCATGTTACACAGCCCCAGTAGAGGTTCTTGTCTACTGTGTTGTGTTTCTCTGCAAAAATGTTGCTTTTTGTGCAGAGAAGAGCTTTAAAAGTCTCAAACTTGGAACAGACCTCAAAAAACTGAACAGATGCTCACCTGTTCTCAAGCAGCAAGGAGAAAGCTGTTGAAAGTGTTCAAGGTTGCAAACAAGAACAAAATAAGAGAAGATTTGCATTGCTACTCTTGATGCATAAAGGTGTATAGAGAGAGCAAGTTGTGGTTGAATTCTCAATGAGATGATAGATAAACCTGTGTTTCTGCTCTACTGCTTCTAATTACGTGTGTATCTGCATGTTTTGGCCTGAATGTGGGGACTCACATAGCTGAGCGTCTGGCCATACACAAAGTTTATCCCTCCATGTAGGAAACTAACATATGAAGGAGAAGGGTTCTAAGCTGCTCTCTTCCTTATGTGCTATCTTTCTATGTGGAGGGAATGTCTTTGGGACACTCCATCATGAACCCCTCCTGAAAGGCCTTCTGAAATGGTGCAATGCCTTGTGGAAAGAAGCTACAGCAGCACCCTGATCTTGAATTCAACTGCTAGTCCCAGCTAGAGTAGACTCATCAAAGCCCTGAAGTTTAGAAATGTTTATCATCTGGCCATCTTTTCAGTGGATTGACTCTTCTGAAGGTGCACAATAGGATTTAGGCTGTGAGAACAATGAATAGATGCTCACAAGAGGCAGGTTGGGGGAACACAGCAGACAAAGAGAGATAGAGAGGTTGCATCAACTGGGCTGGAATAACTAACAAAGGAGTTAGTTGCCAGTCACAACTGGGATTACAGTTTGCAGATTGGATTGAAGTTCTTCCCTTTCCCTTTTGCTTGAAGGAAGCTCTCTGTTTAGTTCAATACCGCTCAATCTTTACTCCTGAGCGCAGCTGTGACCTTTCAGATACTTCTGGACTGCAGCTCCCACAGTCCTTCTTTTTGGAAAGAAATTGTCAGCTTCAGTTCAGCTTCACCACTGGCCATGCCGTACAGATGATGATGCAGGCATGGCCAGTGGTGACCTCTTTTTGGTAACATATCCATTTCATAATTGGAAAAATCTTTGGCATTTGTAGGCACATATAGGCTGAGGCCCAGTATCTCATAACATAAACACACACTGCTGTGGGTGTTTATGCTATGCTATATGACCCTTATCCTGAATGCCAACATAGCACAATGCGCATGGCTGACAAAGCATTGTGCAGTTGCAGTCCCCAAAGGCAATGCATAGAGGCAACGAGCAATGCATACACAATGGTACCATGTGTGCAACTCCATGCGTACGGCTGTCAGCTTATAGGACTGTTTTGCGTTGTCCAAAAACCCATGCTGCATGTGTAGCACAACTTATGCCTGCCCAGAGTGACAGCCATATTCATACATTATCTCTTGGGAGATGGAATTTAATTAATGGCCATGGTGGTTGGATTTTGTGTGTGCTGTTGTGATTGCTAGACTCCAAAGCTGGAAAGAGAAGCATTTACCATGTGTTGTTCAAAGGCCAGAAGACCTCACTGCTTTAACTACTCATGAATGTGTATTTATGGATGTCCAACATTATTCTGCATGGACTACTTAGTTACATGTATAAGTAATGTCTCCTGGCCTGAATCCCCCTGTTCCTCCTTAACAGCCAGCAACCAGATTGGGTGAAGAAGGTCTGTTCAGCTGCCGGTTGAAATGCAGGGAAAATTATGTTTCACCCTCTGCCGCTAGCAAGCTAACAGGCCATTTCCGCACTAGACTGTTACAGTGCTATTATTCCACTTTCAACATCCTATGGAATCCTGGGCCCCTCCCTAAACTGCAAACCCTGGGATTCCATAGGAAAGTGGAATAACACCATAACAGTCTAGTGCGGAAATGGCCTATGATTCAAACCAACGTGTATTAAATCTCAGTTCACAAAGCCTGGAACAAGGATTCATGAAACAATGTGTAGCACACAGAGGAACTCCCAAAATAGTATTGACATCTTTTTTTTTTTTTTTTTGCCTTCTGTAGACTGCAAACCCCAGGATTCCAGAGGATGTTGAAAGTGGAATAATAGCACCATAACAGTTTAGTGCGGAAATGTCTTGTGACAAGCAGAAGTGGGACCCCTTTTGCAAGTCCTTTTCTCAGCATCACTCACTGGTGGGAGAGGGTTGGAAACATCACCCTGCTTGTGCCTCAGCCTGCAGTGGAACAGACCTCCTTCACTTGATCCAGCTGCAGGGTGTTAAGGTGGCCCAGAGGGTGCATTTATATAGCTTCACAGTAAGGCTATCATAGAATCATAGAATCATAGAATCATAGAAATGTAGAGTTGGAAGAGACCCCACGGGGCCATCCAGTCCAACCCCCTGCTATGCAGGAACACCCTCAAAGCATTCCCGACAGATGGCCATCTAGCCTCTGCTTAAAAACCTCCAAGGAAGGAGACTCCACTACACTCCGAGGCAGCATCTTCCACTGCCGGACAGCCCTGACTGTCAGGAAGTTCTTCCTGAGGTTCAGGTGGAATCTCCCTTCCTGCAGCTTGAATCCATTGCTCCTTGTCCTGATCTCTGGAGAAGCAGAAAACAAGCCCTCTCCTTCCTTTACATGGCATCCCTTCAAATATTTAAACATGGCTATCATGTCCCCTCTTAACCTCTCCTGCAGACTAAACACCCCCAGCTCTCTAAGTCTATCCTCATAGGGCATGTCTTCCAGGCCTGTCACTATTTTGGTCGCTGTTCTCTGGACTTGCTCCAGCTTGACCATGTCCTTCTTGAATTGGGGTGCCCAGAACTGGACACAGTATTCAAGATGAGGTCTAACCAAAGCAGCATACAGTGGTACCAGTACCTCCTTTGATCTAGACACCATACTCCTGTTGATGCAGCCGAGAATTGCATTGGCTTTCTTGGCTGCTGCATCACACTGCCGACTCATGTTCAGCTTGTGGTCTATTAAGACTCCTAGATCCCTTTCAAATGTACTGCTATCCAGCCACTTGTCCCCCATCCTATATTTCTGTATTCCATTTTTTCTGCCTAAGTGTAGGACCTTACACTAGATAGCCTACAGAGCAGGTACAGGTCTGTAACTCTCAGTTACGAATCCATAACTGTAGTACAGAATTCCAGCCATTATCTACAAGAAAATGGAAATACAGTCAGCTGATATTAATGTCTATGCAAGTTCATATCACATGTATTTTTCCCTCCCTCTTTTTTCCCCTTCATTCATCTTCTTCTTTGTAACTATACCAATATAAATGTTTACAAAGACCCATCATCTTTCCCCATTGGCTGTACTGGCTGCCACATCTGGAGAGCAACCATTGCCCAGCACTGCTGTAAAGCATCTCCTGACAGAGAGAGTAATGCAGCTGAGGGAAAAGGGAAGTGGGATAAAAACAATACCCAATGGGATCATATTTGTAGGTGAAATGCTATTTTAGGTCATTTCCGCACTAGACCTTTGAGGCCCCTGCCTAAACTGCAGACTCCATAGGATGTTGGAAGTGGGATAATAGCCTTATAAATGTCTAGTACAGAAGTGACCTTGGATCCTTATGTCGGGTGTGCTTCCACTGAGACCAGCTTCGCGCAGCTTGTATGTTGCAAAATGCATCCATACATTGGTTTTAACTGCAGGCATTCCTATCTGCAACATCTTTTTGACAAATCTATCATGCACCCTGTCCTGGATGAACAGCGGATAGGATTCTCCTTGGACATTACACAGTCTTTTCTTTTTCAATACCTGGAGACAACAAAGAGAGAGGAGTTTCCTCCTTTCCACCGCCGTGACTTCCGCGCCAGAACTCATGGCAGGTGCATTTCCAGTCCTGATGTCCCTGATGGTTGCGCTCATCTAGATGCTGCCACCTTGTGGCAACTAGGCGTCGCTGCCTTGACACCTCAGTTAGAGTCCCCGTTAAGCTGGTTTAAGAAGATCGCGTGGCTGTGAGAAATAATAGTAATTTAATGGAATTATAGTCTTGAAGCAGGGGTGTCCCTCATTTTCTAATAGCTGTTTTGTAGGGAAAATTCTTCCCATGACAAGCACTCCATTAGATACTTTCATACTTCCTTGCATAGGTCAAAGTACGCCTGAGGAAAGTGCTATTTGATTATGTTTTACTGGCAGCCTGTAGGAGAAGAATTGACTGCAAAGTTCAATCAATATACAACTCAGTCCAACTCCCCCTCCTCACCAGTCTGCACGGTCCATCTTCATTTGCTAGAGGTGCAAGGAGGACTATCAAGTACAGAGCTTGGCAAATTACCTTTCGGGCTTCAGCTCCCATAATCCCCCAGCCAATCTGATACTCCTTTACAGTTCTGACTAAAACCCAGTGCAGATTCACTTCCTTCACATCGACATGAGAACCATCCGATGACACTGGCTGCAATGCTTCCTTGTGTTTGGCCCCCAAAGCTGACATCTGGAGGTATTTGCTACACCTGCGTGTGCTGTCTCTGCCATGTCCCTGAGACTGGACTCCTCTTGGTGTCGTACGCAGGTGTGTCCACTTCCTTGCACATGTGGTTGTGGTTGTTCTTTGGCTGTTGTTCAGTGGTTGTGCAAGCAGAGTTCCATAAGTGGAACTGTTTCACTGGAGCTCTATCTTACTGCTACTCTTGGCTGGAGTAGAGGAGAGCCACTGAATCAGTCAGATAATTGACTTGCCATTCAACATTTGATTCCTTGGGTCTTCTTTAGCCCAGCCATGCAGGGTATAGCTACAGCAGGGAATAAAAATTCTCCCCGAGTTTCAAGCATTGCAGACAGCAGACTCTGATAATGGTCACGCCTAGAACGCCTATTGGCTGGATTCTCATTCATTCCCATGGCTATTTTGCCTTCCCCTTTTCTTTGGATGCCTCAACTATATTTCTGAATACTCAGCTGAAGTTACTGCAATGCCAGAAATTCCAGAACTGAAGGAAACATTCCTTCAGCTCCCAAATTTCTGGCATTGCAGTAACTCCAGGTGAGTATTCAGACATTCCTTCCGTTACAGTAACGTTCTCATGCTTTTCCAATTGTTCAAAAAGCAAGTACACTGTCAGATACACTACTGTTTGCACGATATCAGTATTCATCAGAAATACTGTATAGAGGAGGGAACTGTAAAGGGGACATTTTCCCCCAATGTCCACCCAGCACCCTTCACCATCACATTTTGGCACACTGCAAGTGATATGTGCCCTCTGCCCACAATTTTAGTTGAATTTTTTTCAGGGTTTTTTGGGATATGCTTTGGGAGGTGACAGAGCAAATTTGCCATCTGTTTAGGGGTTTATTTGCCCACTTTTAAGGAGTAAAATAATCCCAAAATAGGTGCAATTGGGGGGGGAGGCCTAGGAACTATGGAGGGCATTGGGGGACACATTTTGGGTTCCAAGGGCCACATCAGGCCTTTGGGCCATGCTTTGCCCACAGTAGTAGAACCACTGTGTAACTAAGTGAGTGTCGATTAACACAGTTGTGATGGAGGATTGCAACCATTGTCTTCCCACCATCCACACACATCCCAGCACGTGGGACCAGGAAAGTTTAAACTTTGGGATCCTAGAGGAGACCGTGAGTATGAAAGCCTGTTCCACTTTCCATAAATCCCCACAGAGCTCACTGTTGTTCTTCAGCTGCTAAGAGTTGGAAAACAATAGTCGGACTAATTGACAAACAGTGTTCTTTGGCAGGCAGCCTCAATGATCATCTGGAGTCCTTCAGCTTTGTGGGCTTCAGAGGGAGCAGCCAAGATCTCTTTGGGGCTCCAGGACCTTGGATTACATACCTCTGGTCTGGACCATTCTTGATGTTGCCAGAGCCTTCTCAGACTTTGGAACAGATAGGGGTTGCGATAAGCCGGTTTGTGCCCTGTATCATTCCAGTGGAGGTTGGTGTCCGCTTGCGCTTGAAGGCTGTCCAAGGATATCCAGAAAGTAAAGTTGATCCTTCTGTGCCCTAGGATCCAAGAAGGACCTTGCCTATTCCCTGAAGGTCTCACACATTTTGCAAGCATTCGTTGGAAGAAATTTCTATTGTATTAATTGGAACCATTCAGATCCTCTGGCATTTCTCACTCCCTGTGCGTTTTGCCTCCCCCATTTGCCAGACTAATATTTTCCCCACTGCATTTCCTCTTCTGCCTGTCTGTCTGCCAAGATCTGTGTGTGCAAACAAGAGTTTCTTCCTTTCCCCCCCACTAGCTAGCTGCCCTCTTCTGCTCCTAAAAGGGAGCAGCACACAAAAGGAAGAACATGGTGGAGGACAAAGAGGAAAATAAGGATATGTTAGTCTACCTGAGCATTAGTTAAACAAACTTTCAAGCAAAATTAGACAGACTCAAGTCAGCATCCTATTGTTGTTACACATGCCTGTAAATTCTCTTAAATGCATGGTTGATTTTTTTTCCAGTTATTGTGAAATCCATTTCATGCCGGTGTAAGTGTAGCCATATTATATGGGACTTATTCCTATTGTTAGTCCCCACTTGAATAAAGCCATTAAATCAATTGCATTTAGCCATATGTTGACTTGCTATTTAATAATAGATTCAATGGATTTGCTCCATCTTTGGAAGTCTTTAAACAGAGATTGGATGGGCATCTTTGAGGAGTGCTTTAGTTGCATGTACCTACATGGTGGAGGGTTGGCCCTTGTAGTCCTTCCCAACTGTGAGATCCTATGATTCTATTATTATATGATTCTACTCAAGTTTGGGCTAATCAGCCAGATTCTGACCACAAAGGGCTTTCTCTCATCACACTTGCCATCACAGGCACTGTTGGGGAAGAAACAGAAGACAGCCTTCTTAGTGGCTGTCTCTGACCTATGTATGGAATTCCCTCCCATGATAGGCTAGGTTGCTCCTCTCTCTTTCCATCAGTTGCCATCACTGATAAAGAGAAGTGTTACCTCACTGGTAAGCCCTGTCCCAGGGGCTACAATTTTGATATTAAAAGATGATTCAATGTGCCTGAGAGGTCACCCAGATGACCACGTAGGCAGCAACGATCGAACGATCAAAAACCAGGTCAGGCCAGTACAATCCCCAGTCATGTAGCCCCAGGAGACCTCAAGCTGTGCAAGCCCTCAGTAGACAAAAGGTCCTCAGCCACCAAGGAGCCAGCTTGAGGGGATTAGCATGCTTTCCCTCAAGTTGAGCGCTGATAGCAATAAAATCCTATCAGGCAAGGACCATCTACATAAATTCACACCACAACCCAAAGTAACTGAAGATCCTGAAACTTTGGCAACATCTTGTGATCTCATCATGCAAAAGGAGTTGCCATTGTGGAGCTTCTTTTCCATTGCAACACCCATTGTTCTCCCTAGGAAAGGATTAGACCTCCAGGTACTTTTTCCCCTACAAATAGTCCCAGTTTTTGAGAGTTTCCTTGGAGCACTCCCAGTCATACCAGCAGACCATTTCTCCATCAGTCGAGTAATCCCTCAGCCCTCTCCATACTGAGCTCTGCTTCTTCGCTGTTTTCCCAGACCAAAGACGTCAGGAAAAGGTGCAGTATTACCCCAGCTAAAATCTCTTCAATAGTTCCCCTATCCAGTTTCCTCTCTTTTGCTTCTTAATAGGTCTTGAGTGAGTGTGTGAGTGATTGCGTTGGTGTGTGAGACTTTCATTCAATAAAATCATTTTATTGGACATCTTCATTTGGTTTTTGGCTTGGCCTGACCCCGTAAAAACTGGGTAAAAAGACCCTGATAGGTTACCCTGCCTCTCGCGTTGCTATTGCTCATGTTCTGGCTAGTTTTCATTTCCTATCATGTGGAGCACATTAAGGCGTCCCCCAAGGGACCTCAGAAATCAGGGTAACAGAAGGCAGTGAGATTTCATCATGACACTTGGGGCCTTTCTGCCCTACACTGTTATAGTGCTATTCCACTTTCAACATTCTGTGGAACTCTGGGGTTTGTAATTTACTGAGGCCCAAGAGCTCTCTGGCTGAGAATTCTAACAAGGGATGGCTGACTAGTTGCAAACTAGTTTGATATGGCTTGGAAATAGGATTCTGATGGCTCAGCCAAGGCCTGAAGGAGGAGAAGAAGATTATCTCAGGACATCTTATTCTCAGCATTTGTCTGTGTGTGTTCAAGCCCCTTCTCCACATCTGATGCAAACAAAGTGGCCTTAGTGTGCACAGTATTTCTGTCTGGCCCCTTAACTGTCCAGAAGCTACGGAAAAGCTTGCTTAAACTGGAAGTAGTCGGAAACTGGGGTCTGAATATTATTGATAGTCCCAACTGAAGAAGACCCATTGAATCAATGGAATTTACTTACATATTGACTCTCCATTCAGCAATTGCTTCAGTGGTTCTACTCTTGCCATTGTTGTTGTGTGCCTTCAAGTCATTTCCAACTTAACAGCTATCCTAAGGTGAACCTGTCATGGAGTTTTCTGGAAGCTGAGTTGGTATGATGTTCCCAAGGTCACCCAGTGGGTTTCCGTTGCCCAGGAGGTCATCAAACTCTGGTCTCCAGAGTCGTAGTCCAATGCTCACACCGCTATGCCATGCTCGCTCTCTGGTCTACTCTAGATGGGACTAACTAAGGCCATTTCCGCACTGCACTGTTATAGTGCTATTATTCCACTTTCAACATCCTATGGAAGTCTGGGGTTTGCAGTTCACTGAAGCCCTCTAAATACCCCTCCTTAAACTGCAAACCACAGGATTCCATAGGATGTTGAAAGTGGAATAATAGCACTATAGCAGCATAGTGCGGAAATGGCCTAATACAATTCAGTGCTTTACACCAGCACAGCGTTTGGCAACAGGCTTCCGTGGTTCAAAATAAGGAGAGGAAAGGCCAAATGGAAAACCGAGAATATTTTTCTGGTTGTGCGAGGCCAGTTGGTGTGTGGAGTTTGACATTTTGTTTTGCCAAGACCCGTCTAATGGCACGAAGGGCTTTATCGTTTGCTCACATTTGACTGTGGTGCTTCAGGAGGGGAATGGCTGAAGAACTGACATCTCAGGGCTGATGCTTCCTTGCTTGCTCCTCCCTTGTTGTCGCCGAAGCTGTGAGAGAAAGACGAGGAAGGAGGGAGGCGCAGAGAGTGGGAGGGAGTCTCTGACTAGGGCTGAGCAGTCGGTCTCCTTAGGGAACCTGAGGTAAACCCGGTCAAAGAAACTCTACCCAAAGTGGTTTTGACATAAGGTCACAGACCGAGACAACGCAAGGTCAGGAGTTCAGCGTCAATACAACAAGTGCCAGTCACAGCACAAAGGCGGCAGGGATCAGACAAGCCTATCAGGTGTCTTCCAGGAGGCAACGTGTTGAAGACAGGCCTGGGGAACGCTTTTTCTTCCTTAACCCCTCTGGCTTTTCCTGAGTCGGTCCGGTCAGATTGCCCCAGACCGGGCCTTCCACCATCTCACTCACTTGACGCAGTGACTTTCTCCATTGTCTGATGAGCCATCAAACCGATAAATTTTAAAAAGCAGCTAGTCCCCTCAGCTGTGTTGCAAAAGCTGTTCCCTTCCAACCCTGCGAGTGGGATGACCAGAGTATTTGAGGAAGCTCTGGTTTGGTGAATAGCGGGTCCGCACCTGCCCTGGTGCGAAAAGAAGGAATTTGTTGCAAGGCTGAGTCAAATGGCTTGTGCAACTGTTTCTCTCATTTGCAGCCCCTCTTCCTCACACATTTGCAAAAGTCAAGGCTTTGGATAAGGATAAAGGAAGAAGAAGAATTGAATGACAATTTTAATGTAGTATGATGGCTGGCATCTTTTGGGGAAGTTGTGTTGTTAACTGACTTATGATCGTATAAAGTTGCGTTGGGCCAATGCACAATGTTCATATTCTCAGTAAGGGAGTGGAGGTGAACCCTTGCCATCGGGGCCACTGCCCAATTGGAGCCAGCAGTGTGGCAGTCTTCCATGAGGGTTGCTGGGATCTGTCATGCAGGGCATCCTATGGATGCCCAGACAAGATGGCAGTGAATTTGCCATATTTTTCAAATGGTCTATACGTCAAAGTTTACTGCATTGGGGTGCCTTCGGTGAGAATTGTGTGACTCGCTCATTTTTGGCCTGCTCTAGACTGCACAGTAAATGGTGACGAATGCTGGGAATTGCTATGCAACAATATCAGCTCACTGTTTTCCTATCTGTGCTGTATGGCATCTCTCCAATGTATGTCTGTGTCTCCTTCTTTTGGTGGGGGGACAAGTGCCGAGGGGACAAGAGGTTGTATTCTTCTCCTCCCTCTGCAATGACTGCAGATCTTGTTGATGTTATTGGTCTGTGACTGGCTATAGAGCATTGCTAGATGCTGTTTCAACCCCTGGCATTCCAGCAACCGCCGAATGGCCGTGAAATGGGAGGGGGGCTGCAGCAGCTAAACAGCGACTCCAGGGGCTGGGCATTGAGAGAGGACAGATGTAGCATAGTTCTACCTGCAGAACATTCAAGCTGCTTGGCAATACAGAATC
Organism: Iguana delicatissima; assembly: GCA_948472985.1. Classification (NCBI taxonomy): domain Eukaryota; kingdom Metazoa; phylum Chordata; class Lepidosauria; order Squamata; family Iguanidae; genus Iguana; species Iguana delicatissima. The sequence goes on along the minus strand of CAOKZL010001978.1, from coordinate 156,599 downwards.
TTAGCCCTTGTGTTCTCCTGTGTGTATTGGGCATAGAGCCTATGAGGGAAAGCAAAGTCTCTTTGAGTGCCTGTCGTGTTTCAGGCGGAGCCTGCACATCTGTCTGGGACTGTCTGGCTTGCTTCTTTTCAAATAACCGTACACATCATGGGTAATTGTGGTCATCTCAGAAGGTTTCCACTCCAGCTCTCTTGTGACAGTTCTCATTCACTCAAAGGCCCCATTGTGGTCATGCCAACCGCACTTCTGTGGAGTCCCCCAGACCCAAGAGGTCATCATTGTATTCCCTGTGTGCCAGCATGATCTCATCTCTCTAGTGAAGAATGTCTGCTCGGGCAGTCCTGCAAATGAGCGGCTGCTGGGCCAGATGCTTCCAGGCAGCACAACGCAGGAGTCCTCATGCAATCGCAGACGGACAGATCCCAAACAATTTTAGGCAGGTGTGCATGCCTCTGCGTTCAGCAAGGTTTGCTTACCAGATCTTAGAAGTTTGACTTTTTTGAACTACGTTGCCCAGAATCCTCCAATCAGCCTGACACCATTGATTGAGGGATTCTAGGAGTTGAAGTCCAAAACATTTCCATTTCAAAGCTACGTTCCTCATAGGAGCAGGCTTCGTAATTACTAGAGTGATGAATCTCTTTTGGATTTTAGCCTGAATTTGTGGTTCCCAAATTTAAGCCCTCTAGGTGTTTTGGACTTCACCTCCCAGAAGCCTCAGCCAGCTTGGCCAAGAGCCAGGAATTCTGGGAGCTGAAGTCCAAAACAGCTGGAGCAGAAAAATTTGAGACCCACTGAAAGGGTCTGCAGTTTGCATCTGGATGATCCTCTGATGACTGTGCAGTGAATCTGTTTCAGGTGTTATCCTAAACTTTAAAAGAGCCCTCTGTCCTTTTGCAAGGAGGCAAAGACTCTTTTTTTCTGTTTAATTACAGGGAGCTTTTGTTTCTACAGAAAGAGCTTTTCATAGGATGTTGTACTGGTTTTAGGGGCACCGTTTTAAAACTTTTTTTTTATTTTTATGGATTTTTTTAAAAATATTATTGACCACTTAATTGCATTTTAACATTAAACTTTTTCATGCTGAAGCCATAAGGGATTTGTTTTAATCTGTAATCCATCCTGCATCCTGGTTTGGAGTGGGGGTCAGAGCAAAAGGATATAAATCAGGAGGTAACATGATAGCTGTCTTTACATATCTGAAGGGTTGTCACATAGAAGATGGAGCAAATTTGTTTTCTGCTGCTCCAGGGCTAGAACATGAAACAGTGGGTTCAGATGACAAAAAAAGAGATTCCCCTTAAACATTTGGAGGGACCTGCTGACCATAAGAGCTGTTTGGCCCTGGTTTGGACTGTCAGAGGGTGGCTGTCATGTCCTGGATAACTTGCTCTCACAGACCACATTCAGAGTTTCAAGCAGAAGTGTTTATTTGGAGCAAAGCAAGCACCACAACTTTCCCAAAAGTGGCTGAGACTAATGCATGCAGAGTGGATACAGGTTGTATATCCTGTTGTATAAATTTTGGCACACGCATCAGTGATTGGTGAGAGTCATAAATGTCACATCACTCCACCAGCACAGGCATTTTCCCAGAACTTCCATCGAATATATAAAAGTCAAAGTTTGTGTGTTTGTCAGGCGAAGACCTGACCTCATACGATTGGCTGTGTGAGGTGAAGACCTCATATGATTGGCTGCCTGAGAAGATTCTATGAGTTCCTGGAGTTTGAAATTTAGGGAGCAGCCTTTAGGATTCTTAGCCAGAGAGTTCTTGGGCCTGACTGGTTGCTATGCAGATGAGGCCTAGCAGCAAGGAGGAGGGCAGTGTATTCCCTCAGGAACCCAACCTCTGTGTGTTAATAACTCTGAATACAGATTGGATTGGGGAATATGGGCAAAAGTTCCAGGTACTGGACAAGACAGCTTGAGGAATTAGAGACACAGGATCTCAAATCTTTCTAACAAGTATTACCTAAGAGAAAATAAAATCCCAGGCAATACTGGGCATATATGCTAGTTATTTATATACCGTTCATCCTGGGAGTTACATCAAGTTCCTGTCTCTTTGTCTTGGCCTGGCCTGTTCCCATAACACCTTCCCACCATTACACACTCTCTTCAACCATGCCACTCAGATACCTCGCTGCAGGTAACAACAGCAATTGATATATAATATTGCTTCAGCAAACTAGAATCATAGAATCATAGAAATGTAGAGTTGGAAGAGATCCCAGGGGCCATCCAGTCCAACCCCCTGCCATGCAGGAACACCCTCAAAGCACTCCTGACAGATGGCCATCCAGCCTCTGCTTAAAAACCTCCAAGGAAGGAGACTCAACCGCACTCAGAGGCAGCAGATTCCACTGCTGGACAGCCCTGACTGTCAGGAAGTTCTTCCTGAGGTTCAGCTGGAATCTCCTTTCCTGCAGCTTGAATCCATTGCTCCTTGTCCTGGTCTCTGGAGCAGCAGAAAACAAGCCCTCTCCTTCCTCTACATGGCATCCCTTCAAAGATTTAAATATGGCTATCATGTCCCCTCTTAACCTTCTCTTCTGCAGACTAAACATCCCCAGCTCTCTAAGTCTATCCTCATAGGGCATGGCTTCCAGGCCCCTCACCGTTTTGGTCGCCCTCCTCTGGACTTGCTCCAGCTTGACCATGTCCTTCTTGAATTGCCCTATTGGATCTAGCAAAGCTACTCTATTACATATATATATATATATTACTGCACATATATATTACTGTATGACAGGAGCCATGCATCCTGACATGGGTGGGCTCTCCTTCTTTTGAGGTCTTTAAACAGAGCTTGGATAGGCATCTTTAAGAAGTGCTGTAATTGTGCGTTGCTGCACAGGCAGGGATTGAACGAGATGGCTCTTGTGATCCCTTCCGGTTCCAAGATTCTTTGATTCTTTCTCAATGAAATCTTCAGTGTAAATGATCACACGTGGCACAGTCTCAAGAAGCTCAGGCCCAATGTCACGAAATCTCCACCAAGGGCAGTGCCCGCTCCTTCTGGCATGAGACAGCCGCTTGTGGCGAGAGCCCAGCCTTTGCTAATGGACGCCCTGGCAAGGCTTCCCGACTGCTGAATGCTTGCTCTTGGCAGGCTGTTACCTTGAAAAATTAGCTCTCCTGAGCTTGCCTCTTGTTGCTACAAACGAACGCTTCCCATTGATTAGCGCATGGCTTGTAAGTGTCTAATTTATCAGTCAGCCGGCCTGGAGGGAGTATGTGTAAACCAAGATTTCAAAAATTATGTCATCTGTCAATTGACTGGGGAATGTTAATGTTGTGTGGGCTTGGAGCGGAGGGTCCTTGCTGTGCAGAGAAAGGAAGAGGAAGATAAGGAATTCAATGGCTCACCTAGGATGGCTGGTAGCCCAGGGTTATTACTGGCCTGAAAATACCTGAATTTAGCAAGAATGGAGGAAATGGGCTAATGGCTTCTGTGTCGGTGGGGCAAGGAATGCACTGTGGTTTTTAGGAGCTACCGATTCAATGAGATATCCATGGTGCAGAGCCCAAGATCTCAAATAGCTTTAGCACCTTGGGTAGCTCCTTTAAATTTGGGATTAAAACCCAGAACGGAGACATTGACACAGAGACCAGAAGGCACCACTAGTCCAGGAATCTTCTGAGGAAATTGAAAGACTAGTTGGAAGGGCTTATCCTGTACTTCTGGGTCCATTTTGCCCCTGCTACTGCCTACCACACTTTTCCAAAAAATTCCTCTTCTTTGGAGTACAGGAATATTTGAGAATACCAGAACATCCCAACCAGCATGGCCAGGGCTAGTGCCCGGGATGTAGCTATGGAGGGGCCCAGAAAAAAGGCATAGCCTTCCAAACTGTGCAGTGAAATTTTCCTGTAATCCTCAAATTTGTAGCATTGCAGAGAATGAGACAACTAGAAGTCTCCTGTTTGTGGGTTTGCCTTCCCTCGATCACTATGCCTGCCTCTTTTTCTCTGAATGCCAAAATTCTATATTTAAATGCTCAACTGAAGTTTTAAGTTACCACAGTCTAGAAGTTTAGTAACTGAAGGACAGTTTCGCTGGTGAAGCGACATTCTTATTGCAGGGAGCAAACAGCTTCACACCGTATATGCGTGGGCAGCGTCCTTTGCTTTGTTTTGCTTTGCTTTGCCTCAGGCAGCAACATTTATTGGGTCACTCTCACCTCATCTGTAGCATCAGTGCCACCGCACGTCTTTCAGGAAAAGGAGTAACCTGTTTGAGCTTGTTCTCTGTACGAGCTCATGTGGGTAATCTAAATGCTATTCCAGGAAGGATCAACGCAGTTCCCCTGCTTTTGATTTCCACAGAGGCCTTGCTGTGACCTAATTTTTGCAACCTGGTTGGCTTAGCAAAGGGGTCAGTGGGTGATGCCTTCCTTGGATTACAACCCCCGGCTTTCCAAGTGCAAAAGCTGCCAGGCTTCTGGCTGGCTCGTCCTCCAGCTGCTTGCAGGCTGTGGGATGTCAAAGGAGAGTTGTGGCAATGAAACGGCTCAAGGGCCCATTTGTACCACACATTTATAGTACAGTCATCTCGCCACGTTTGCTAGGGTTAGGGGCACAGGGCCCCCGTGAAAGTGGAAAAACCGTGAATAATTCCGGGACCTCTCAAACCATACTTAACACACAAAAAAGTATGATCACCGTATCCAACCCACTGTGGATTCCCTTGAAGCATCAGGGTTCCTTCCCAAGGCAGAAGTGGGTGGCCAGGGGGTTCACTGCCACCTCCTCTGCTGCCCCACACCATTTTTAAGAGGGACTTACAAGCCTTGTTCACAGTTTCTCAGTCTCATGAGGCTTGCAGTCCCTATTAAAAATGGCATAGGGCGGCAGCAGAGGTGACAGCAAATAATCTGTGAATAATCAAATCCGCAAAAGTGAACCCCACAAATGTGGAGGGCTGACTGTACTATGATTCCACTTTAGGTGCCATGCCAACATTTTGTGGAATTCGGAGGTTTTAGTTTTGTAATGCCCTAGAGCTCTCCGGCTGAGAATTCTGAATTCCCCCCTTAACTGGGTTAACATCCCAGGATTCCATGCGATGTTGCCATGACAGTTAAAATGGAGTATTGTGTAGTGTGAATGAGCCCCAAGTAGTCTGAGGCCCTTTCCACACGGGGGTAAAACCCCGCGCTGGGATGACCTCACACGGAGGTTGTCTACACCGCGGGGCGCGCTAGGGCAGTCAAAAAAAGTGAGGTTCTACACCTCAAACCGCCCTCGCACGGCCACGGGGGTGGCGCTGCGTGTTTTATAAAAACCACTTTTCAAGTGGTTTTTATGAAACTTGCACACGCTACTCCATCGCAGTGCCCCATTTAGAATTACAGGGACGCACTAGCGCGTCTCTGCAGAGCTACCCGGAGGCGGGCTTCCGGCTGCTGCGCTGCCCTGATTGGCGGAGCACCGCCGGAAACCGGCGGCCGCCATTTTGGGCGCTGCCGGACGCCGCTGAAATTCGCCGCCATGTAGAGCGGCGAACGCGCGCTCCCTGCGGGGACGGAGCAACCCGCTTCCAGGTAAGCTCCTCCCCTGCGTGCACCGCCCCGTTTCGCCGCCCTGCGTGTGGAAAGGGCCTGAGTTTTGTGAGGTCTGCACCTCAAGGTATTGGAAGGCCAAAGGTGGGCCTAGGGCCAGTTATGTCCCCACTTACTCTATTTCTGCAGCCCCCACCCACCCTGACTTCCCTGAGGCATTTTTGTCTTCCACCAAGAATGATGAATTGCCTGTTTTGGAAACTTCCAGGAATATCACTACTTTTTAAAAATTGGTTCCATGCCTCTCTGAATGTTGGGCAATGACTTCAGGAGATCAGGGTTTGAATTTCTGCTTGGGCAGGAAAATCTCCTGGGTGACATTGGTTTGATAATGACAAATCTGTTGGAAATTAGAGTTTCCTAGGGTGCTACCCTTGGTAGGAAATTCTATGGAAGCTAAAACTGTAAGGATTCAGCCTTCTTTTGGCAGAGCAGCAGAAAAAGCATGCCCACATTTCTGTGTGGCTTCCCTAAACTGAAACTGACTAAGAAAAACAAAACAACCACAGATAGCTTCAGGTTACAAACTTAGAAACATTTACTAATGGCGTCTACATTTACATATGTATTGGGGAGCCTACATCCTAACTAGCTAATGAATAGTAGTAGCTTCATTCTTAACTCACCATCTTTAATAGAGAGGTGAAGCATGGTCGGAGAGGAGGAAGAGGAAGCAGAAATGGAGGAGAAGAGAGATCAAGAGAGGGGTCTCTTTCTTTTATAAGACCAATGACCCAAGCAACTGTCCTGGGTCACATGATCTGATCACCTGAACACCAAAGGTATTTATGACCATGCAAATTGAATGACAGAAAGGCAAATGGTGGAGCTTTGGCATGCAAACGAGAAAGGGGGCCCTATGCTAGCTATGCTCACTTGCTCTAAGAACAAGTTGGGGGGAAAGAGAATGCTGGAATTTTTCCAACAAAATCTCCTCTGAACAAATGTTGCCAAGAAAACCCCATAATAGCTTCACCTTAAGGTTTCCAATTTGGAGGCACACAACCACCACAAGAAGCCTCTCTTGCACTATTTGGCATAAAAATTATCAGGGTTTACGTGGATGTGCACCTACTTCTGTTCTTACTCCCCCCACCGCCATCTGTGTATTTTGTTTTGGAGCCTTGTTTCACTAGAGGGTCCCACGTGGAGAAAACTGGGCACAAGTTCCACCCCCTTGGCTGAAGGGAAGTGTTTTCACTGTCTACCCTCCAGCAGCTGGAGCTGGGGTTGCCCTAGGGCAACCACAACTTCCCTTCTCAGACAGCAATTCTGTAAAATCTGGTTCCTGTGCTGCATTCTTTTCATGAATTAGCCAGTTCTATAAGGAATTTATGGGCTGATTTATCTACTTGCTTACTTACTTACTTGTTCATTTATTTATGCCATGCATCATGTTTTCTGGTGTATCCATTTCCAAATTATCATAAAAGTAATGGTAAAATGAAGATATCCCATTCTGAAAATAGGATGTTTGGAAAATGTATAGATCCGCCTATGAGAGGCAACATGTTAGATAAAGATGAAGCCCTTGCTATCTGAAGTGGAGTGGGAACAGTCAGGTAAATGACCTTATTTTTTTTTCATGTCTCCTCAGTGGGTAGAGTTAGGGGGGATTTCAAATCAAGGAGGGGTGGGTGAAACTCCTCAGTGCAGTTGCTCATAGTTTTGGTGGGCAGCGGGTGTTCTGATTGGGGGATTATGGGAGTTATAGTTCTTACATTGACAAGCTGGAATGCATCCAGAGGAGGGAGACAAAAATGGTAGAACGCCTGGAAAACATGCCCTGCAAGGAGCAGCTTAGGGAGCTGGGTAGGTTTAGCCTGGGCCCTTTTTGCAGGCAGTTTCTTTTGCGAGAGGGCCCCTTGAGCGTCGCGTAAATGGGAGCGCCGGTCCGTACAATGCACTCTCATTAACACAATGCTCACGAGCCCAACACGAACCGTGCAGGCATTTTTTTATTTTCAGCATCAAGCTGAAAATGTTGCGCTGTCGCGCAAGGCTCCAGGAGCCCTCACACACTTACCTGCCCTGTGGTGCATCGGACTAGCGGGCCAGTCGCGCTTCTGCCTCAGTGCTAGCCTGCAATTCCCAGGTTGCACTGCGGTGGGAAGGGAGGGGGTGCTCGCGCGGCGCTTGTGCAACCGGCAAGCCAGCAGTGGGACGACAGAGCCCCGAAGAGAGCGCCTGGCGCAAGAGGCTGCTCACGTGAACGCCATCCCCCAGCTCCGCGAAAAAGACAGATAGGGAAAGGTCCCTGGAGAAGAGAAGGTTAAGAGGCAACATAATAATGATATTTGGATATTTGAAGGGATATCATATGGAGGATGGAGCAGATCTGTTTTCTGCTGCTCCAGAGACTTGGACATGGAGCAATGGCTTCAAACTTCAGAAAAAGAGATTCTCTCTAAACCATAGGAAGAACCGCAAGATGACAAGAGCAGTTCAACAGTGGAATACATTGCTTTAGAATGTGGTGGAGTCTCCTTCTTTGGAGGTTTTTAACCAGAGGATGGAAGCCCATCTGTTGGGAATGCTTTGATAGTATATTCCTGCATGGCAGAATGGGGTTGGACTGGATGGACCTTATGGTCTCTTCCAACTTTATGATTCTACAAAACATATTATGTGTCCACTCTCTACCCTGAACAAGTCTGTTGTCTTTGGATGTAATGGCAGACATTATCCCATCGTGGGTACTGAACTAAGATCCTACTGCTTCTGACAGTGCCACCAACTGGAGGAGGCCATTGTCTTGTCCTTGGCCTCTGGCAACAGAATTCCTTGGGCTGCCCCCAGCAGTGATCTTCATCTCACTGAGTTTGCAAAGGGTTTGTGTAACCACCTCCTGCCTCACAAGCTTTGTGATCAATTGGTTGGCTGTGAGCAGACATTAGACAAATTAGAGTGGGTCATTAAGACTGGGCAGAGGAAGAGAAAGTAGGGGAAAGATGTGTCTCATCAGTAATAACAACCAGCCCTCCCTCCCACCTTCCGTGCTGGCTGCCTGCCCTCCCGAATTGCCAAGATCAATAAAGCAACATTGTGTAGCCCAGATCAATGGAGCAGCTGGAATCCATCACACACATAACGGCCTTGGTGTTAGATCGTACACCAAGGTCCTGCTTGCTTTCTCCACCTTGGGAGCGGGATCCGACACGAGTTTACCTCCTGTCCTTTGGGGGACATTAGATTCATAAACCAGGGTGAGAAAGTGATATTGGAAAAGCAATAAGACATTAGGGAGGTCTCTGTTCAGTCATAACCGCTGTGGCTGGCTGGTGCTTAGGGCAACTTGGATTGATGTGCCGAGCGCCAGGCCTGTTGCACCTTCAGGAACTGGAGTTTTTCTGCTTTGATCTGATACTTTCTAATGAGATTAATTTAGGAGACCTGTAGAAGGGGGCCAATGATCCAACTTTGCCCCCTCTTGCTTAGTCAGGTAGACCTGAATTCTATTCATTTGCCCCATCAAGAATTGTTGTTGTTGTATGCCTTCAAGTCATTTTAAAGTGACTCATGGTGATCCTATGGTGAACCTGCCGCAGGGTTTTCTTGATAAGATTTAGTCAGAGGGGGGTTGCCTTTACCTTCCTCTGAGGCTGAGAGAGTGTAGCTTGTCCGAAGTCACCCAGTGGGTTTCCCTGGCCAAGTGAGGATTTAAACCCTGGTCTCAAGAATCATGCTCAAGCTACAGCATGAGTAGACCTATTGAATGGATTGTCCAAATGGCGAGTCAATACACAGGTAAATCCCATTGATTCAATAGGCCTACTCAAGTTGGATATCGCAATAAGATTCAGGCCACAGTGTACTCCAGGGCACTTCAAAGCGTTGCTGATGTATGTAGCTGCCTCATTCATTAAGTTCATCTGCCCAGTCATATTTTCCTCTGACTGTCACAACTTTTGTCAGTCTTGGGAAGGAAAGAGTTTTTCCTGGGCTCTGCTATGTGATATTCTTTGAACAGGAAAGAACAAAGGGCCTTCAGTGTATAATCTGGGACTGTTGGTACACTACTTGGGACCTTTGACATGCAAAGGTAGTGAGGGTCAAGAGAAGGATGATGTGGTCCAAGATGCAATTGTGGTCCATTATCAGTTCAAGGAGGTCCCTTGTGACTATTCAGCAGGAGGAACTGATAAGAAAGAGGAACTGACATTGTTATAAGTGGTTCAGATGACATGGAGGGTCACAATTAGCTTGAACAGGTCAGGATTGTCCTGAGACTGGAACTTCAGTTAGAGGAGAGCCTGGGACTTGAATCTTCCTTAGTGACGTCTGTCGGTGTGATTGAGGTTTGCACCAACACATACACTTCTCTTCAGAAGTTGCTGAAAGAGGCATTCAGTTCCTTCTTGCACAATATTTTTCCTCCAGGTTGTTGAACAGCAACTGGATGACAGCTGGGAAGCAGATCCACCCCGACCCCAACCCTGATGACAGTTGATTGGATGAGAGCAGTTCTGGTAGCTTTCCCTCTTCCAAACTTCCAACATAAGTATGCTGATGGACTTTTCTGCTCTGCCACTGTCAGATAGCATCGTGTCCATAACTAGTTCAGCCTGACTGAGTAAAGTAACAGTAGGAATAGACAGAATATTCACAGAGATTCTCATCCTCAGTGAGAAAGAAGATCTTGAAATACTGAAATGTCGAGTTGGAAAAATGGTGAACCACCATGTGATTTTTGGCACCTAAGTGAGTGCCTCCCAGAACCGGCACTTTCTTTGGTTGGTTGATTTGGTTTCGTTTTTTGTTGGGGGAAGGAAAAGCAGTGGGCAAAAATAGCAATAGCAATAGTAATAGCATTTATTTCTATACCTCCTATCAACTAGTGTTATCTAAGCGGTTTACAATGTATTTTAGCTAATTGCCCCCAACAAGCTGGGTACTCATTTTACCGACCTGTGAAAGGATGGAAGGCTGAGTCAACCTTGGAGCCTGGCAGGATCGAACTCACAACCTTGTGGTTGCAGTACTGGCATTTAACCACTGCGCCACCAGGGCTCCTTTTTGCATGAAAGCATTGCATTTTGCACAAAATACAATCTTTTTGCATGAAGCACAGACTGTACGCCTCTGATGATGTGTGCATATGTTCCGCAGTGGAGTCAGTTGGACATTTTGGTCTGGTGCAGAACACCCACAGTCAGTCTACTTTGGTAGAAGTTGGAGTTGTGCAGTGGTGGCATTGTACATGCAGGTCTGCGTCTGCATCCAGATGTGCATTCAACTGGACTTTTGGGTTAGCATTAGGGAAGGAAAGGATTTTCAGAATGATTAGAAAAATGGCCCCAAAGTGTTTCTTCTGTGTTGGGAAACCCTGACAAGGGGAATCCTTGACAGATGAGAATTCCTGTATGAGCGTGCCCCAGCTTAAGATCTTTGGGGCAGGTCCTGTTCTCAATCCAGCTATCTTCCCAGGCATCCTTGGAACACCAGGGCCATTTCCACACTAGCCTGTTATAGCGTGATGATTCCACTTTCCACCTCCTATGGAATCCTGGGGTTTGCAGTTTTGGGAGGGGCCAGGCGGCCCCTCCCGAAACTGCAAACCTCAGGATTCCATAGGAGGTTGAAAGGGAATCATCACGCTATAACAGACTCGTGCAGAAATGGCCCAGGAGAGGGCCTCCTCTGTAGTTGTTTCTCGGCTGTGATGCTTGCTACCCAGGGAGGCTAGGATGTTTCCCTCCTTGCTTTCTTTCCATCAGCAAGCAGAAACTTTTCTTTTCCAACCAGCTTTTAGGAAATGACTGCCAGGAGTTTTCACAGGGGGCTGTTCTATCTAGTATTTTTATTTTTATCTTTCTCCTTTCCTGTGGCTTTGATTCCAACGGCTTTAATTCTGCAGTATTTCCTTGCATTTTAACAATAACTTCTTGTATGCTTTTGCCTAGGTAAAGACATCTGTATGTCTTTGAATGAATTTGCATTTTTCTGGATAAATTTATACATTTGTCTCTATCAATGCATCTGTACAGAGTGCTGTTTTTCATAAAATCAGAGAATCTTCATGTTGCAAGGGACCACAAAAGCCGTTTTGTCCAACTCCCTTCCATGCAGGAATATGTGACTAAAGCACTCCTGAAAGATGCCCGTTCAACCTCTGAAGGTCTCCAAAGACCTTCAGGTCTCAAGGTCAACCCATTCCACTGTCAAACAGCTCTTACAGTTGAAAAGTTTTTCTTGATATTTAGGTAGAATCTTTTTCTTGTAATAGGAATCCATTGGTTCATGTTCTTGTCTCTAGAGCAGCAGAAAACAAACTGGCTCCATCTTTTTACATGACATCCCTTCAGGTATTTAAAGATGACTGTCATGTCACCTCTCACTCTTCTCTTCTCCAAGCTGAACATGCCCAGCTCCTGCAGTCTTTCCTCGTAAGGCTTGCTTTCCATACCTTTGATCATCTGGTTTCGACTTTGATAGGGCTCCAGAAGGATTGGAAGCAGAAAGCCTGCTCCTCTGTGTGCCTTATGGTCACTCCAGGGGAGCTGTACTTTGAGTGCCCCCCATCAGAAGCTTGGAAAGTGTTTAACAAAGGTGGGGCTCTTTCTGTGGTTGCCACCTCTCCAACTGTGGAATGCTTGGATGTATACCCTGGTGCCTTTTTGGTGTCAGGCTTGGACCATTTCTGCACTACACTGTTATAGTGCTATTATTCCACTTCAACATCCTATGGAATCCTGGGGTTTCCACTTTCAGGAAGGGCATTGAGAGTTCTCAGCCAGAGAGCTCTTTGTCCTCAGGAAACTACAAACCCCAGAATTCCACAGGATGTTGAAAGTGGAATAACAGCACTATAACAGAGCAGTGCAGAAATTATCTTAGACTTTTTGTACTCGAGCATTTTATAAATCAGTATTTTGTGTATTTAAGATATACTGTTTTATTTTTTTTTTCTTTGTTTTTTTTTTGTACTTCAGTGTCTTGAAAATGTAAGATCTACTATTTTAATCTTTTCAGTGTTGCTGGTAACTCTTTTTATTTGCTGTTGGTTTGAGTTTTTGTGTCCATAATATTCTTTGCTGGTGTGTCTCCTTCAATGTTAACGCTGTGTGGGACTGGAGCATCTTATTTGTGGTTTTGCCATATTATTCTGTTCTTCAGTGCCTAAGGAAATTTGTTTCGTGAGGTGGTTGAACAAATCCAGTAACAAAATGAAATAATTGATAAACAAGAGGGTGGAGATCAATCTACCCTCCCCTTGATGATAGAAGCCAGTTGGCTCTCCCAGCAGCAAGGAATCAAAAGCAACTGCTTTGCATTTCATGCTGAGAGAAAGACAGGGTACAAGCTGAATGAACGAATGAATGAAACCTGTATTTGTTTTAATTTTTGTAAGCTTCACTGAGTTTGGAGGAAAAGTCAGAGTATATATGAATAAATAAAAAAGAAGAATAAATAAATGAATTGAGGACAGCTGCATTTGTAAAATGAGGGAGCGGGGAAGGAACAACCTATATTATTTTTTCCAAAGAGTCCACCAAGATGCTGGGATTGTGATTCCCTCCTGAAAGATTTCCCCTGTTAACCCCGATCCCTTTGATTCTGTTCCCCTGAGCTCAGGTTTCCCACCAGGTTGGAGCCTCTCGGCCAAAATATCCTTTGGCAAGCCTCGATATAGCGAGGCAGAGGGGACGGCGCCTGCATCTTTAAAGATTAATAGTATTGTTTGCTCATTAAAGAGATCATTCCGAGCTTGGCTGAGGCTGGAACACTTGAACGGGAAGCATCTGTTTGCTACTGGGAGAGGATATTAATTGTCTTGATACTTCAGTGGATATAAATACAACCGCCAGTCGGGATAATGTTGGAACAAACAAACAAACAGCTGCCAGGAGGGTCCCTCTGATGGTTGACCTTTGCTGAGCACGGGGCGGCGGTTTTTCATAGCAACCTGCCTGGCAGAATAAAAATGAATGGCATGAGGCTCCAGGGATGTAGAATTCATGCCATTATGTCAGGATCCTACAGAGCTGCCAGATTGGTTTAGGGTGGGAGGCTGAAAGTGCTGGTTGGTTGGCTTAGTGTGTGGATGTGAAGGCTGAAAACAAACAAACTCTCTCTCTCTCTCTCTCTCTCTTCTTCTATCTCTGTGGTTGATTTTATCTTACAATTAAATACTGTACATCTTTAACACAGGAGATAATTCTGAAGTGCATCAGGGAGCTATCCAACATGCTGAACTTAGTTTGAAGACAGGGTTCTGCACTCTTAAACAGCTCCTTTAAAGAATTGGCCATGTTGGCCAGGGCATAGGTTCTCTCACTTTGGTTTTCTGCTTCTTTTGGATTTCAGCTCCCTGAATCCTTGACCACTGGCCAAGCCAGGTGTTCTACTAGGAGCTGAAATCCAAGATACCTGGAGAACCAAAGTCTGAGAACTGCTGAGATAGGGAATTTGGGGAGCTGCAGTCTGGAAAGGTAGATTTTCCAAATTCTATCTTTCTAGGTTTCCCAGTCCTATGGTGGCATTCCATGGTGGTAGACCGTAACTTCCAAAAATGCCTTTTGCTTGAGCTATTTGGCATATGAGCATTGTGAATGGCAGGAGAAAGGAAAGGGGCAGGGGATGTTTAGACAAAAAGGACAAGACAGTAGAGGGCGGTGTCTTCAAAGACAATGAGAAAGCAAATACACAATAGGCTTTAATTTGAACTTGCAAAGCATTGAACCTTAGCTCTCAAAAAGGTTCAGCACCAAGGATAATGCCTTTAGCCATCTAGTCAAACACCAAGGATAGCTCATGTTAAAGCCCTCTCATTTAGCCCCACCATCTATCACTGCTAATAGCCTAAGAAGAGCTGTGCTGGATCAGTGGGAGACCAGAGGCTGATCTAGTCCAGCATTTTCTTTGCACTTGAGCTGACCCTCAGATGCCTATGGGCAACCCACAAGCATGAATGCAGTAGCACCCTCTTGCTCGTCTTTCCCTGCACTTGGTGGGCAAAAGCATGTTACTTCTGATCCTGAAAGTCATACATAGCCATCACAGAGAACAACACTGCCTAAATGAAAGCAAGATTAGACTAAAGACCTATTCCCCTGGGAACCCACAACAGAACATAAATGCAACAGTATGCTCCTGCTCATATTCCCAAGCAAGTGATATGGAGACTACCTTCTAATGCTGGAAATAATATATATCCATCCTATCTGAATGTTGGCATGTGTTAGCTGTCGTTGCCTTTGGGCAGGCCAGACTTGGTTGGGAGTGAGCTTGTAGACAGAGTGATTTGTGCTTGGTTAGAACAGCAGGAGATCATTTCTCAAGGACTGAGGGTAAAGAATGTATTATCTACAATCCCATCTCAGATCATGTACATTGGATTGCTTTGAAGTTTTGGATCCTACTTTATGCATGAGGTGAAATGTTCAGTAATGTTCACAGTGTGAGACGTTTGTTAGTCTTGCAGGTGCCATAGGTGTTGTCTAAGACAAAAAAAGGTTCCCTGCTTCTAATCTAAAACAATTTTGGAGATATTTTATCAGGAGCTATTGATTGAAAACAGACTTCAGATAACCGGCTGCTCACCAGAACTGCCTTGTTTCTCTCCTTTTTTCGTTTGTCATCTAGTCTCCACAGGGACCACAATGGGGGTGCAGAGAGGAGATCCTTGCAGCGAGGAAGAGGAGGCCTAATGGTGGTCTAATGGCCTAGAAATCTGTTGGTTTTGGGGAGCTGGGGGAACTGATCCAGAGGGAGGAAGTGGAAGGGGAGAATGAATTCAATCATACTTAGGCCCAGAAGCAGGTGAAAGGTCCTCCTTTCACCTGAACTGCCACTGCTTGACCTCAGATGGAGAGGAGAAGAGGCAGCATCTGCTGCACTTAGTCTTCTCCCACACTGCCATCCCCTTTTCCTTTTGTGTTATGTCTGAATTAGATTGTAAGCCAGAGAGCAGGGAACTATTTTGCTGTTCTTTTCCTTGTAAGGCACCTGGTACAGTGATATCACTAAAGAAAAGAAAGAAAGAAAGAAAGAAAGAAAGAAAGAAAGAAAGAAAGAAAGAAAGAAAGAACAAGCAAGGTGGTGGTAACAATAATGGAATACTTCCTCCCATATGTTCCTGACTAATTACTAAGTTCATGTTTGGAGGGTCTTCTGTACGTGCTACTGCCCACAATGATGCAAAGGGTAGATAACCAGAGAAAGATATTATCGGTGGGAGATCTGTGGAATGCTTTCCTAAAAGAGAACTGTCTAGCATCCTTGTTGGGAGCATGTAGAGGCCAGGCCAAGATCTTATTCTTCTGGTAGGCATTCATCTTGTAATGCATTTTGACTCAATCTCAACTTCACAAGTGGTTGGGTGGAGCTGTGGTTCAAGCAGGGCTGGGGAGATCCAAGTTGAAGTTCTCATTCAGCCATGAAAGTCTTTGGTTGACCTTGGGCCAGTCACTGTCTTCTCAGCCTGCCTCCCGAGGTTGTTATGAGGATAAAACGGGGTGAGACAGAGATGCTTGTATGTTATCGTGAAGTCTGTGGAGAAAGATCTGTCTGTCTGTCTGTCTGTCTGTCTGTCTGTCTGTCTGTCTGTCTGTCTGTCTGTCTGTCTGTCTGTCTATCTATCTATCTATCTATCTATCTATCTATCTATCTATCTATCTATCTATCTTTCTGTCTGTCTGTCTGTCTGTCTATTTATCTAGAGAGATACAGCTTTTCAGTTCTATTGTATGTGTATATAACAACTGATAAGATCATATATGTTCCTGCATAGGAGGGAGTTTGACTGGATGGCCCCCATGGTCTCTTCCAACTCTATGATTCTATATATTTAGGAAGTAAAAGAAATGTTAACAGATATACATAATATATTTATATAATATATATCTATATTATAGAAAAATATATTATTATACCATAGAAATTATATTTCTATAATTGCTGATCTGTCTGTCTAGCTATTGCAGAGATAGTAACACAGCCGACCCTCCATATCCGTGAATTCTGTATCCATGGATTCAACCAACCACAGCTTGAAAATATTCCAAAACAAAACAAAACAAAAGAAAATTCTAAAAAGCATACTTTGATTTTGCCATTTTATATAGGGGCCGCATCTTGCTACATCACTGTACATAATGGGACTTGAGCATCCACAAATTTGGGTATCTATGGGGGGTCCTGGAACCAAACCCTAGAAGATACTGAGGGCCCACTGCCTATAAGAGTGTCCTCTGAAAGTAGCCCAGTTTCATTGCTCAGTTCTGTGCTTAATTCTTTCTGTTTTCATTTTACAGATCCGTGTAGATGGTCCGGTCAAAGGTGCCCTTGAGTACGAGATTGTTCAAGTGGTGGATACAGGTCCGATACTGCGAGACATGGCCTTTTCAATGGATCACAAGTATCTGTACATCATGTCTGAGAAACAGGTGAGCCGCATGGCTTTTGCCGGAGTCTTTTCATTCAAGGGTGGATGATGTCCATTTTATTTCCCGTCTAAAATCAGAAAGCTATGAGTTTGTCAGGAACTGAGCGCGTTGACAGCACAGTTGCATTGGTTCAGCAGTCTTGATTGTGCTTTGAAGTGCAATGTTGGCTTTATTGATTTCAAGATGATGTTGAAGAGGTTATAAGGTGCTTCTAGATAGAAGCAATTTGGATGTCATCAATGTTGGTTGAGAGCACATGACATCTGCAAACTACACTGGAAATATTTCTAACCCAGCTAGTTGACTGAGCAGAATATTGAATTGGCCAGCTCCATCCAGGTGACTCCTTGAAATGATATAATCTTCTCTGTTTTGAACAGTTGACAAGATCACTTGAAAAACCCAAATGGCTGAAGCATATGTGGAAGCGGGGAGTTTGGGAAAAGGAATAATAGCAGTCAGAAAGGGCTCTGTGACTTATAGAAGAGGACCCAAAATGTCTCTTCTTAGCTAGAGGAAATATGTCCTGTTGAGGATCTTAACTTGCAGCTTCTCTGTTGAGGATCACAGGTCTTGTAGTTGTCTTCAGAAGAATTTTAACAGTACAAAGAGGGCCTTATCTCAATGCTTGCCTTTCTAGTACATTGGAAGAATCAGCCTGTATCCTCATGGTCATTCCCAACAAGAGCAGCCCTATTGAAATAATTGTTAACAGTTGTGGGCTCCATGTCAGTGGAACAGTGAATCTGCTCCGAGTTTTATTCAAAACTAGCATATATACCTGGCGTTGCCTGCGGATTTTATCTTCTCATAGGAAATACCTGTTAGGAAGATTTGAGATCCTATGTCTCTAATTCCCCAAACTGTCTTGTCCAGGACCTGTAACTTTTCCCCATATTCCCCAATTCAATCCAGAGTTATTAACATACAGAGGTTGGGTTCCGGAAGGAATACGCTGCCCTCCTCCTTGCTGCTAGGCCTCATCTCCATAGCAACCAGCCTATTCAGCGCTCTTTGGCTGAGAATTTTAAACGGCCCTCCCTAAACTGCCAACCCTAGGATTCCATAGAATCTTCACAGGTAGCCAATCATATGAGGTCTTCTTGCTTCACATAGCCAATCTTATGAGGTCTTCACCTGCCTGATGCAAACAAACAGACAAACTCACTCACAAACTTTGGCTTTTATATAGTAGATTTTGAAGGAGCTATCTGAAGTGCTTACCTATTTTGGGACCTAGGCCTCAGTTCAGATTAGATCCAGGAATGGATTTGCCACTTCACTGATGGGGAAACTCCCATCTGCCACTGCATTGAGGCTATAGTCTTATATCTTCCCTTCCTACCCATAATGGTGGGTCTCACACCCTCCAATTTTTTCCTGACTATGGGCTGAAATGGCCTCAAGTCTGTAATTCTCAAAGGGATACATGCAGATGGGTTACAGTGCAACTAAGCCATATACAAGCTGCCACGGGCTTGGAAGATCATCTTTGAATCCCTGCATTTGGATCACTCTAATTCTCGTTCTTTAATTCTCTTCTCGCTGCTTCATCCCTATGGCAAATGAGATTGGACAGTTTCTAAATCAAGCCGATTGGCCATCTTCTTATCCCAGTGTGGGAGAGGCTGTTGTATCAAAGGCGATTGGGGATTCTACCCCAAAATCTCATTCTCAAGCAATTGAGTAGCAAATCTAGACAATCTTCCTTCGCTTCCTCCCTCCCAAACCCTGTAACAGACCCAGAAGGGAGGTGGGGAAGGGGAGGGAGGGAGACGGCAAGGAAATCTAAGAAGTTGATGATTACATATGAATCCTGGAAGCCTGATAATCCCAGACTCAGTTAAACAGCTGTCTCCTCTAATTCCACTGCCAGCCAGACCCTCTTTTCTTGGAGACCTCCCATTTTCCAGGTCACTTCCAAACACCGGTTTATTAACCGATTTCCCCCTTTCCAGGTTTGCTATTACTCCATCCAATTCTGGGCAGCAAGCAACACACCAACAATCAAGGAGGGAAGTACAAATCTAATCTACACACCTCCCGGGGGTGGGAAAGGGGGGGTTTCGTCTTTTCCCATCTCAGGCTCTGCGTGGCTTCAGGAGAACTCCGGTGCCTGCTGAAAATGCATTTCCCCCCCCCCAAGCTGGTGCTCGAGGGAAATGAAATGGAGCAAAGGGAAAGTAATTACATACCGTAAAGACAAGGCTCTCCCCGAATTTATAAATGCAAAGTGGAAGTCTTGAAGGAGGATGGTGGGGAGGGGGACAAAACTGGATAGACTTTCCACAAGCAATGGAGGACCAAATTGTACACTGAACAGACATCTAAGAATGCCAGGAATCTGTAATGTTTTTATGATGAAGAAAAGAAGGTTTTGAGGGTGGCGGGATATCAGGGGAGGCCAAAGCTGAGCTTTTCACTCCTGCACCACAGTGGCATAACAGGGTAGATGGACATGTTCAGGCTTTCCTATAAGGAATTTCTACAGCTGGGGTGGGCAACGTGTGGACCAAGCTTGTTTTGTGGCCTTTGAACCCTTCTGACTCCCCAAAACTATAGAAGCAAATTTGTGGAGATGATGACGATGATGACTGATGATGATGATGACGGGGTGATCTTTATTTATACCCAGCTTTTTCCTAGGTTGGGACTCAAAGCAGCTTACAACAATTAAAAAGAAATAGGCCATTTCCCTTTGAATAGATATCGAGAGGAATGGGAAGATGTCTGTAACTGCTTGGAAAAGAGATTGGGGGGGGGGCTTTGTCAGTAATTGCATTGAGAGATTGTGGATGGTTATTATTTTGGAGTCTGGATCATAGCGTCTATTTCGTTTCACTTAATCTTACTCATTTTATATTGTATTGGGGATATTTATCAATGAGAAACTGATAATTGTATGTAATTTTTGTACTTCTGGTATTCTATTAGGTTGTATTGGCATTTTTTTCCTTTTCTGTCTGTTAGTGTATGTAGTCTGAGAATAAAATAAAATAAAAGACATAGGCCGTTTCCATGCTACACTATTATACTGCAGTATTCCACGTTCAACATCGTGTGGAATTCTGAGATTTGTAGTTTACTGAGGCCCAAGAGCTCTCTGGCTGAGAATTCTAAAGGCACCTCCCTCAACTGCAAACCCCAGGATTCAGTAGGAGGTTGAAAGTGGAATAATAGCACTATAACAGTGTAGTGCGGAAATGGCCATAGTAAAGCCCATAGAATACGAAAGTTAAAACATAACTAAACAATAAAAAAGAAAACAGTATTAAAATGTATAATTAAAAACTCAAACTTTCATCAGCAAGGCAATATCCAGCATGTTCTATCAGGCAGGCCACATATAATCACACTTTGAAGGCCTGTATGAATAAAAAGGTCTTTACCTGATTGCCAAAAGACAGTACAGAGGATGCCAGTCTGACTTCTCAGGGAAGGGAGATCCAGAGCCTGGGGGCAGCCACTGAGAAGGCCCTCTCCTGTGTTCCCATCAGGTGTACCTGTCAAGTGGGACAGATAGAAGGACTTCCCTAGCAGATCTCAAAGCCTGGACTGGTTCATAAGGGAGAATGTAGTCCTTTAGATAATCTGGAGCGGAGCCATGTAGGGCTTTAAAAGTCATTGTCATTCCTTTGGATTGTGTCCAAAAGTGGATCGCAGTCAGTGGAACATGGGTCTACCAACTACTCAGGCCCTTTTCACATGGCATTTGCCATGCGGAAGGGCACCTGGAGCGTCACGCAATTGTTCGGAGTGATCTGCACGACGCACTCACAATTGCGTGATGCTCCAGGGCCTGGCAGGCGCTGCTTGCACACTTTTTCATTTTCAGCTTTTAGCCGAAAATGGTGCGTGATTGCTCATTGCTCCAGGGCCCTGTGCGCACTTGCTGTGTGTGCAGAGCCTCTGGAGCCGCGGAAGTCGTGCTTCCTACCCCAGTGCAGCCTGGGAAACTCCCAGGCTGTGCTGCAGAAGGAAGAGGCGGGGCTCTCGCGCTACCTGCTCAGGAGCAGGCAGCTCGTGTAGTCCTGAAGCAGCGAGGATGTGAGAGCCTCTCGCTGGAGGCTGCTTGCACAATCCCCCACCCCAGCGCCAAAAAAGGTAAGCTGCGGAAAGGGCCTCAGTCAAGATAGTTCAGTGAATCCTTGACACTTTCATTGCAGGAGGTAATCATTTGTCTACACTTAAGTATCAGGATAAGGGAAGCCCTCCAGAGTGTTGCCTGGCTCCTTCCTTCCTTCCGTCCGTCCTTCCCTCCTTCACTGTATCCTGGCATCCTGTTAGTGACATGCACAGTCCAAATTACACCTGTGTCTTTCTTTCTGGTCATTGTGGAGGTTGGGCCTCTCTTCCTCCCTCGTGCAGAGGCCCAAGCTCCCTGACAGGCCAACTTCCTCCTGTGGATGTCCCCATCCATGGGAATGTAGTGGGGAATGAAGAATGGAAGATGGCTTCATAATGAAGAAAGACTTCCTGGGGATCTTCTTGAGATCCTGGAAGATGGCATTGTTGTTTTGTGTGTCTGTTTGTAGTCACATAGCTGTATGTTTCTCAGTCACCCAGTGTACTTTGCCAGCCACTATATGGGTCTGTTAGGGGCACTGGAGGAAGGCAAATCCTGCGGGAGGTGAGCAGGGAGACCTTTCATAGTTTTTCATAGTTCATAGGCTGCATCAATAGGAATATCATATAGTGTCTAGTGCAAGGAAAGTAATAGTACTACTCTATTCTGCTTTGGTCAAACCTCACCTGGAGTACTGTGTCCAGTGCTGGGCACCATAGTTCAAGAAAGATATTGGAAAGCTGGAGCACATCCCAAGGAAGATGACCAAAAATGGTAGAAAGCCTGGAAACCATGAAGCCCTATGAGGAGCAGCTTAGAGAGCTGGGTATGTTTAGCCTGGAGAAGAGAAGATTAAGGGGAGACATGATAGCCATATTTAAATATTTGAAAGCATATCACATGGGGGATGGAGCAAGCTTGTTTTCTGCTGCCCCAAAGAGTAGGACAGAAAGGAATGGCTTCAAACTAAAGGAAAAGAGATTCCGCCTAAAGATTTGGAAGAACTTCCTGACAGTAAGAGCAGTTTGACAGTGGAATACATTGCCTGGAAATGTGGTGTAGTCTCTTTCTTTTGAGGTTTCTAAACAGAAGCTGGATGGCCATTGGTTGGGAGTGTTGTGATTGTGTATTCCTACATGGGAGCAGGATGGACTGGATGGCCCTTGTGGTCTCTTCCAGCTCTATTCTATCATTCTGCCATGGTGGAAATCTACAATACTTCTCCGTATGTCAGATCTCAGGCTTAAATGGCAAAATCATCTTATTAGTCCTGCTTAGAGTAGACCCATTATATGAGTGGGATTTACCTCAGTGTTAACTCACCCTTTGGCAATTGACTTAATGGTCCTACTCTGTATGGGACTAACCAATAGGAATCAGGCCTTATACTGGGTTATAGCTTCACTTAGAATGAGAATACTTGCAAATTTTCTCATCCTTGATGGATTGTCTTCACACACTGAGGAACCCCACAAGGAAATGGTCAACCACTGTAAGGTTTTTCATAATGCTTTACTTATTCTCAAACAAATCTGCCATTTTTTTGTGTGCGTGGAAATAATGCTATGACATTTTCATACACACACAAGCCATTTGAAGTTCAACAACATCTGGAGGACCCACTATTATGCTTCCCCCATGCTGCTTGGCGGCTTCCTGCAGGGATGGAAATGTGTGCTCTTCAGCTGTTTTTAGAGTGCCGTGCTCATTGTTGTTTTTGCTATGTGCCTTCAAGTCGAGTCCAACTTATGGCAATCTTAAGTCAACTGTAAGGCTTTCTTGGCAAGATTTTCTCAAAGAAAAATGGCCATTGCCTTTGTCTAAGGAAAAGACAGTACAACTTTCCCAAGGTCTCTTGGAAGATTTCCATGAGTGAGGATTTGAATCCTGGTCTCCTGAAGTCTTCGTCCAACCCTCAAGCCAGCCAATACAACCAGTGGGAAAGGAGGGTTGGATCTGCAGTGCAAACGCTATGGTGATTCCTCATGCTGGTGTACGTTCCTCTATGGAAGCAGTTGGACATTATTGTCCACTGTGGAACAGCTATATTCAGTTCAAGACTGTGAAAGCAGAGTTGTGCGTGCAGTGCAACTGCCTATGTGGTGCCATTATGTATGGATGTGCACCATTCATAGTGTGCATTCCACAGAGATGTACATGGCACACTGAGAAAGAGTGAAGACATTTTATGCATGTGGTTGTACTTTTGGTTCCACATTTGGTGTCTTGGATTAGTTGCACCATTCCACTTGAAAATTATGTAGATGCTAAGCTTCACACTACCCAGCTGTAGGAACTTAGCCCTGGAAAGCCACCCATTCCCCATCCTTGGTCTACTAGGAGAGAAAGCACCTCACTTGAAACTGTCTCATTGTTTTCAAGCTCTGTCATGGGCTCTTCCTGGAGAGGTGGGTTGGGGAATTTCTTTGTTTTCTTCCTCCCCGTGCTGCTGCACTCTTCTCCTTTCTCAAAAGAACATTAGCAAGTCCAAGATTCCACCCCCTCGCACATACACACACCTTGCCTCAGGCCATTAACTTCCAGGCTGGTCATTATGAACTGCTTGGCAGTGACTGATTGCCAGGGGGCTTTGTCGCTTAGGAAAATGTGGAACTGATTGCTTGCCTGACCCCATTTGACCCCTGGAATTTGGAGTTCAACCTGGGCTTTCGGAATAATAAACTCGTATAATTAGCACAGAAAACTGCTTGTGATGGGGCTGGAGGCGAAGGTGTAATTGATTGGAAACAGGAGCCAGTCATACTTGATCTGCTTTGAGGCTGGGGCGGGGTTTCCAGATTGCTGGGAAAGATGTGATGCTTGCTTTTTTTGTAGGACTGTGCAAGGGCAGGGGCAACTCCATGCGGAGCAAAGGTGGATTAGGCCTCCATTCAGTTTGGACCTGATCCAAATTGGCCACTTCAGGTTCCGAATCGAGACCAGACCCTGAAATCCTAATTTTTAGTTTTCCCACTCAGCTGCATTGAGAAATTCAAATGGCTAGATTTTTCAGGCTTTTCTTTTCAATAGAAGTGTATGAAAGTTGGAGACACGCTAGACCCTTCAGAGCACAGAAAGCCTTCCCAATTGTAGACGGGTAGCTCCAGGGATTTTTGTGCTAGCCACATTGACATTTCTCTTTTCGCAGACATATCGCACAGTACATTTTTAAAGCTTTTACAGGCGGTCCTGACAGTTCATGCTGCTTTCTGCACTCTCCTGTCTGTGAAGTATGTCTGCAGTTTGTTCAGAGAGAGACAGTGTGCACGTGTGTGTAGCTGACACACATATAATATAGAGAGACAAAAGACGAGGAGGAGGAGGAACTGGGGACGAAACACCCTATCCAAGTGAACACAGCCTCCCTACCTTTGGAGACATCATGCCAATAGCATTTCATAGCAGCTATATTCACTTCGGGGTTGTAAGAGCAGAGTTGTTCATACAGTGCAGTGTGCATCGGTACTCACTGCTTGTCAACGGGTTTGCACATTGACTTGTGCAACATCACTATTTACTAGTGCAGCCACACTCTGCTACTTACACTTAACCTAGGGCCATTTCCGCACTACACTATTATAGTGCTATTATTTCACTTTCAACATCCTGTGGAATCCTGGGGTTTGCAGTTCAGGGAGAGGCATTTAGAATTCTCAACCAGAGAGTTCTTGGGCCACAGCAAACGACAAACCCCAGAATTCCACAGTATGTTGAAAGTGGAATAATAGCACTATAACACTGTAGTGCGGAAATGGCCTGCGAGTGCTAAATTACATTCTGTCTCCTCAAGGTATCATCTTGGCTCTCCTTTAGGAATTTGGAACAAGTTCTGCATTGCTTTTCAGGAAATGAATAGAAATGCAGAGGGGGACAAGAAGGCAACATGGCCCTGATTTTCAAACAGTCAACTGGAACTGGAACTTCAGGGATCTCTTTTTTTGCTATAGAACGTGATTCGCTGTCATCCCAACTTTGCAACATATTTGTTGCCATGATCGGCTGCTGTAGATAGTGGGATGAGGGCCTCAAATGTATGACCATCACCTTTTTTGTCCATCCTGCCGCTTGTCCAGAGGGAGGAGAGGACTGCTGGAAAGCAGCAGCAGCTGGTACTTCACAGGAAAAAAAAATCCCCATTATCTTAATGTGTCCGAAAATGGGCCTAGAAACTGATGAGGTGCTATTTGGATAATGGAGTTATTGAGATAATAGAATTAGAATTGTATTTGGAGAGAAGCGCGGGGGGGGGGAAGATGTCATGTTCTGTCATTCTAGAGCATCCCTTGATGGCTTCTTTCCCCGCATCTGCATGGGTGACAGCAGGTCAATGAAGCAGAGTGGGATAGAGTGCCGTGATCTCCGGGGCGTTCACAGATTTCAAAGTATTTTGCTCAGGGTGGTGGCGGGGGGGGGGAGAGGCAGATGAGCTTAAGGGCTGTTTGATGAGGAGTCAGTTATAATCCCATTCATAAGCAAGGGAAGGGGCTAAATGTGCCACTAAGACTCAGAGCATTGAAAAGTTACCTTTTTTGGACTGCAACTTTCAGAAACTTCCCACTAGGATGGCTGGTTGCCGAGAAAATTAGTAGATTCTGTGGGTTTGAGTCTAACAACAACAACGACTTGCTCAAGCTCTGTTCATAGAATCATAGAATCAGAGAGCTGGAAGAGACCCCAGGGGCCATCGAGTCACTATGCAGGAACACCCATCAAAGCATTCCCAACAAATGGCCATCCAGCCTCTGCTTAAAAACCTCCAGAGAAGGAGACTCAACCACACTCCGAGGCAGCATATTCCACTGCCGGACAGCTCTGGCCATCCAGAAGTTCTTGCTGAGGTTCAGGTGGAATCTCCTTTCCTGCAGCTTGAATCCATTGCTCCTTGTCCTAGTCTCCGGAGCAGCAGAGAACAAGCCTGCTCCCTCCTCAACATGACATCCCTTCAAATATTTAAACATGGCTATCATGCCCCTCTTAACCTTCTCTTCTGCAGACTAAACATACCCAGCTCCCTAAGGCATTCTTCATAGGGCATGGCTTCCAGACCCTTCACCATTTTGGTCTCCCTCCTCTGAACATGTTCCAGCTTGTCAACATCTTTCTTGAATTGAGGTGCCCAAAACTGGACACATTATTCCAAATGAGGTTTAACCAAAGCAGAATAGAGTGGTACCATTACCTCTCTTGACCTAGACAACATACTCCTATTGATGCAACCAAGAATTGCATTGGCTTTCTTGGCTACCGCGTCACACTGCTGACTCATGTTCAGCTTGTGATCTACCAAGACTCCTAGATCCTTTTCACATGTACTGCTATCCAGCCACACGTCCGGCATCCTATACTTGTGACTTTCATTTTTTCTGCCCAAGTGCAGGACCCTACATTTCTCTCTGTTGAAATTCATTTTGCTAGCTTTGGCCCAGATCTCCAATCTGTCAAGGTTGTATTGAAATTTGATCCTATCCTCTGGTGTGTTAGCAACCCCTCTCAGTTTGGTATCATCTGCAGATTTGATCAGCGTGCCCTCTAATCCTTTATCCAAATCACTGATGAAGATGTCGAATAGCACTGGGCCCAGGACAGACCACTGTGGGACCCCACTAGTCACTTCTCTCCAGAATGAAAAGCAGCCATTGGTGATCACCCTTTGGGTGCGGTTGGTCAACCAATTATAAATCCAACTAACAGTAGCCCTGTCCAGCCCGCATTTTACTAGCTTCTTTGCAAGAATGTCATGGGGAGCTTTGTCAAATGCCTTACTGGGGTCAAGATATGCTACCTCTACAGCATTCCCTTCATCTATCAAGCTTGTAACCCTATCATAAAAAGAGATAAGATTCGTCTGGCATGACTTATTTCTGAGAAATCCCTGCTGGCTTTTAGTGATTACGTCATTGCTTTCTAAGTAATTACAAACTGACTGTTTAATGATCTGCTATAGGATCTTTCCTGGAATTGATGTCAGCCTTACTGGGTGATAATTATTAGGGTCCTCTTTTTTCCCCTTCTTGAAGATGGGGATGACATTTGCCCTCCTCCAGTCTGCTGGGACTTCTCCTGTTCTCCAAGTGTTCTTGTCGATGAGCTCAGAGGGCTTGATGTTCTCAGTTTGGGATGGAAAAAATATTGAAAAATATTTGGAAAATGGTTGAAAAACATGTTTCTTGGCTATGAGGAAACTCTGAGAAAGGGAATCCTGGGCAGATGAGCTTGTTCATAGTTTGGGAATGATTTAGCCAAAAATTCGTATGTGGGGAAGTATGCTCTGAAAGCAGCATTTTCTATGCAGGAAATAAAATGCTGATTCTTGCACTGGAAATTCCGTTTTCTGTGCACAAATACCAGATGTAAATTTTAAACAGAATAAGTCTTAACGTCCAAATAGTCTACAAAAACTGAAGCTTTTGAAGACTTTCTTCGAGCAGAAAGAAAATAGCTAAAATTACCTGTCTTTTCTGAAGATGAAATTAGCAAGTAATTGCATCCCTTTTCTCAGTACAGAAGTTTTCTTGTGGTCTTCTAACGCTTCTTCTTCTCAGTAGCATGAGGGAGAACTACCTGTCCCAGCTACTGTATGCATTTACCACAGTGCATGGGAGCAGGGCTGTAAAAAACTTCTGCATTTTCTTATTCTTGATGAGAAGGTGTGTCTGAGCAGACTCAGATAGCCCATTGAGGAAATAGGCAACTGTTGCAAGATTCTTTTTGTGTTTCAGAACTTTTTGCAAAACAAAGCAAAACAGACAAATGAGATAATTTTTTTCTGCAAAGAACAAGGGTCAGGGTGCTGTTCGTATCTTATTCGTGGATTCATTCCCATAGAAGAGACTGGACATTTTTGTCTAATGTGGAATGTCTGGATGCCACCCAAGGTAGTGGATGTCGACTTGCACAAGCATTGTGCATGCAGAGAACTGTGCCAGTGAGATGTGAAAAAATGTGAGGTGCACATTTTGGTGTACATTCCAGCATGCATTCAGTTGTGCAATGTGGCCATTTAACACAAGAGTCGCATAGCATAATTAGCACATAATGCCAGGTGAGAGACCCAGCATAGTGTAGTGGTTTGAGTGTTGAACTAGGACTCTGGAGACCAGGGTTTGAATCTCTGCATGGCAATGGAAACCCACCAGGTGACTTTGGGCAAGTCACATTCTCTCAGCCTCAGAAGGAGGCAAAGGCAAAACCACTCTGAACAAACTTATCAAGAAAAGCCCATGATGAGTTCACCTGAGGGTCGCCATAAGTTGAAAACGACTTGAAGGCACACAACAAACAACACTCCACATGTGGAAGGATACCGACAAGTTGGAGCGTGTCCAGAGGAGGGCGACCAAAATGGTGAAGGGTTTGGAAGCATGAAGCCCTATGAGGAGTGGCTTAGGGAGCAGGGGATGTTTAATCTGCAGAAGAGAAGGTTAAGAGGGGACATGATAGCCGTGTTTAAATATTTGAAGGGATGTCATGTTGAGGAGGGAACAGGTTTGTTTTCTGCTGCTCCAGAGACGAGGACAAGGAGCAATGGATTCAAGCTGCAGGAAAGGAGATTCCACCTGAACCTCAGGAAGAACTTCCTGACGGTCAGGGCTGTCTGGCAGTGGAATCTGCTGCCTCGGAGTGTGGTGGATTCTCCTTCTTTGGAGGTTTTTAAGCAGAGGCTGGATGGCCATCTGTCGGGAGTGCTTTGATGTGTCCTCCTGCATAGCAGGATGGGGTTGGACTGGATGGCCCCGGGGTCTCTTCCAACTCTACGATCCTATGAAATTCACCTTGTGGTGGATGTAAGACAATTTGTTTCTTAAAAAATTAAACTTAAATGGAGCTCTTCAAAGAGCTTGACCCTTATGCCCCAAATGCGTTCAGTATCTTGAATTTCTCCTCTAAAAATTTGGACTGAAACCCTTGAGTGGGTGCACTGTCCCCCTGACATTGGAGCCTTTTGACTCCTTGGATAGTGAAAGTCACCTTGGCTGAGTGAATGCTTGAAAATTTAATGCTCCCCACCAGATATCGACTCTTCTGGGCATCTGAGCAAGCCCTTGCTAGAACATGTCAATACATGCCTGACTTCTGAGCTGATCGTGTAGCTTCGTCTTTTGTCCTTCAAACGGATCTCTGCACCTCCTTTCATTTGTTCTTCCATTCATTGACAACAGTCTGCAAAACAAGAACGGAGGAAAAAAGATGTTCAAAAGGATACATTTACTTTCTTGATATCTTGCGTTGCAAGTGAGGCTTACAAGCCAAATCCATTTCACGCTTCCTCCATGAGAAAGCAAAACATGGACATTTATTGTTTTTACATTGCTAAGGACCACTTTTTTTTCATTCAGAAACGATATAATGCATTTCTTGTTCATTTGTTTGCTAATTTCAACCTTACGAACAAGATCCTATACCAATGTTACACAATGTAAATCTTCACCTGAGGAGTTATGAGTTAACTGTACTACACAGTCCTTGTGTTGAATTACAATATTGTTCAACTGGACCAAGATACTCAAAGGGCACCTGAGTACACAACCTAATGTGCATACCCATCCTTGCATAATGCACATCCCTGGGGAATGCGCATGTGCAGCCATGAACAGTGGAGCCAAATGTACAACTCTATCTTCTGCAGCCAATGAGTTGAATGTGGCTGTTCTACATCAGACAATGATCGGCATCCTCTTAGACATATACATGCATGGAGGTTTCCTGTATATTAATACAGTAGCCCTGCCGCATTCGCAAGGGTTCAGGGCACAGAACCCTCGTGAAAGTGGAGAAACTGTGAATACCCCCCCATGGAGCTTCCCCCTCCCACTCCTTTCTCTCTGGCTCCGGCGTTGGGAGGGAGGATAAAAAAGACAAGCTAAAAAGCTTACCTGTACTTTCCCTCAAACAGAGAAGAGGGTATTTCTGGAGTTCTGATTACTTCCGGCAGCCATCTTGAAAAAGGAGCACCTGGCAAATCGGCAGCCAATACATGGCAGAATGTGCAACTACATGGCAGAAAGGACAGACCTTCAGCAGTGGGGGGAGGCTTTGCTCACCCAAAAGGAAAAAAAAACCTCCATTTTAAACAGAAGCCTGGCAAGCCTAGGGTGAGGAATGCAAGGGACGAAAGGAGGAAAATAAGGGGGGAGGCAAGCACGTGCCTCACAAATAATCAAATTTGTGAAGGTCAAACCTGTGAATATGGAAGGCGGACTGCATATGTATTTTGGGGGGTATTGAGGAGGTTGTTATTCTTTTCCTCCCTCTGCAGCATCCAAAGCACCCCCTGGCCTACCTTATAGCCTGTGAAACTCCCTGTCCACAGCCATTCTGTGCCTCATGGGGAGTAGGCAGGACTGAAGAAGCATCTGGCCATGTACCCCTACCAAACGTGAAATGGTGGCATCAGGGAGGTTTGCCAGGGGCCTTCATAAGTCTCAAAACTGCTGTAATCACTTTATATCACCTACCTATTGTCCCATGGTGAAATGAGTAATGCACTGGGACTGTTTCTGCGGTTCCAGTGAATCAAGTGGTAAACTGACAAATAGGTACACACCATCCATGATCTCACAACTGAATAGCTGGAATCCTGTTGGTTAGTCCCAACCAGAGTAGACCCATTCCATCAATTGTTGCATGGTGAGTCAACATACAGGTAAATCGAATAAGTTTAATGGCCCTACTGCAGTTGAAACTACCAACAGAATTTAGTTCTCTATGAAATGATTATCCTTGTGGGATTCATATTATGCAGCCATGAACTACACAATGTCAAGAAAGCACAACCGTATGTGTAAGGAGACTGACACTTGTTTATAATATTAAGAGGATCCTAGCTTGAATGCTATAATTCCCCAAAATGTAGCTCTCCTAAACTGTGGCTTTTGCAAAGTCCAATCTCTAACTTCTCCTTGTTTTTACTTGTCTCAGATCCTTCCATCTTCTGTATTACAAAGTCTGTGGAGGAATGTATGAAATATGCACACCTAATCAAGGAGCAAACCAACCAAAGTCACTGAGAAGCTTCGCTTAATTCATGCATGCCACCCATTTTCTGGCATCCATGAAGCTCGATGTGAAAGTTCAGAATCCAAAGCTATAGATCTTTCAAACGCAGATTAAAGAAATAAAATTGAGTTATGATGTTATTTTCAAGGATCTATTAGTTATTAAGGGAAGTAGTATATAAATACCCTTCACGTGAGCTAAGCTTTCCCCAGTTACTGGGAAATTTGCTGGCTGCTCCTAGCAAGACCCACTGGATTAAGTGGGGCTCATTCCCAATTTAAGTGTGCTGAAGCCTGGAATCCTAGCTGGGATCCAGTTGGTTAGTCCCAATCGAGTGGGCTCATTGAATCAATCATTAAATGGGGAGTCAACACATAGGGATGTCTAATACATGCAATGATTCTCCACATTATTTGGGCATAACTGGATCCTGGATTCTGCTCTAGTTGGATCTAGTTAGGTTTAAGCCCCTATTTTTGTGTACCTAGGAGTAATTCTCATTGAACCAATGGGGCTCATTGCTGAGCAGACATGTTTGCATTGTAAGGCCTACAATCCAGTTATGAGTCCCTTTAAGACTAAACCATTGAGTCCATGGTACTTGCTGAAGGGTTCACTAATCATATTCACATTGATTCATCTACTCTAGTTGGAACTAGTAATGGGATTTAGGACCAAAACTGGAACTTGACTATGTATTCTGTGCTTCCAGATACATCTCTGTTTCCTAATCACATTATACAGAGATTTTTTGAGCTTTTCTTCTCCATCAGCATGAACTTCCTCTTCTTGCACATGACAAGCCTGAAATTTACATAGAATAATATTATTGAAACCCACCTAAATTTTGTTTAATATTGATCATTCTGATATTCCATTTTTATTTTTATTTTTTAAATTTAAATGTGTCCTTTATTTTCTCAGCTGAAAACAGTAAGATGTTTTCAGGGACAGAGGTACAGCAACCTGTAGCTTCAGTTTTAATGCTGGATATGTAATTACTGTTGTAATAAAACAAAGTTATATACACTTTACATGCCACAAATAAGTGTACCAAACACTGCAATGCATGCCATCTAAGCTGTATAGGGCTTTTCTTGTTATCTGCCATCAAGCTGGCTTCAACTTATGACAATTTATGATGTCCAAGAGACCCTGTTATGAATAATCTTGCTCAGGTTATGGAAACTCAGGACTGTAGCTTGGTTGATGGAGCCCATCCATCTGTAACATGGTCTTCCTCCTTTCCTACTACCTTCTAGTTTACCAAGCATCATTATGCTTTCCAGAGAATCAAGTTGTCTCGTGATATGTCCAAAGTATAATGGCCTCACTTTAATCGTTTTGACTTGCAGTGAGAGTTCAGGCTTGATTTGCTCTCACATTAATATTTCAGTTTTTTGCAGTCCGTGGTATCTGCAGAACTTTCCTCCAGCAGGAAGTAAGTTGATTTTTTTCCCTTTCAACCTTCTTTGCTGTCTAGCTTTCAGCTGCTTAGATAGAAATTGAAAGACTATGGCATGGACTTGGGCCAAGATCCTATTTGTACCACCATTCTTTACACAAGTATTGAGAGGGAACCAGCTGCCAGTAGAGTGATAGCATAGTCCACATTTTCTTGTTGCTCCTCATAGCATGTATCTTGGGAGGTTGAGCTGTGTCCTGGTGCCAACCAGCTGCCAACTTACAACCTGAGGAAAAGCATTGCACAAGGTGCATTTGAATACTTCCTTGTGTAACATCTCAAAAAAAAAAAAGCATATTCTGTTACAGGCTCCAATAACACTAGCATAAAAAGACCCCAGCCCTCATGTTCTTGAATTAGTAGGGAAAGTGTTAGATATGATACGAAAGGAAGCAATAAATACACTTCTTATTTTCCCGAAATGCCCATTCCTTCTCAGACCCCAAGAAGAACAAGGAATTTGAGATTGGAATACCATTACTTGGCTTTGAGATGAGAACATTTCTGCTGACCCTTGGAGAGAGAGGCAACAGTTCCTTCTACTAGGACCTGTTGGGACTGGAATATGCCAGCCTGGAGCACTTATGACCGGTTTGGGGCTTATCTGGAAGTACAAAAGCCTCTTGTAAACAAGGGTGCCTAAAAGGTTGTATGAACCACAGTCCTTTTGATGTTCTGCCCATATGTAAGGCTTTGACATTGCTCAAGGAGATATCCTGTATCTCCTTTTGCACACCTTTCCTCAGCTGCACAATGGCAACTGGTTGCCACTGTTACCCCAAAACTTGGGTGACTCAGGGATGCACCCATGATGCCAGCACCTCCACATGACAATAGGGAATTAATTAGCTCAGTTAGGAGCCCTGCGAGAGGGCAGTAGCCTAATGAGATCTTTCTACCAATATTTACAAGGGTCTTGCAGGAAAGAACCAGCTAGAGATTTCAAATGCAAACTAAAATGAATCTGTATTGAGAGTTCAGTCACACACACAAAAAATCCAAACACCACACAGAAGCTGGCCAAAGAGTAAAGAGAGGAAGGTTATTAATAGAGGAGTTTTAGGGTTCAGGTGATAATTGCTGGTCCAGGGAGCAGTGAAAAGAGCAGTGTTGTGCTTAGACTTGTGCCTAAGGACAGTACTCAGTCAGGAATCAGAGTGACAGTGTGGCAACCAGCAAGCTAAGTAATGCATTGAGCTGCTCAAAATAGAGAGTTCTTATACCCAAAACCTAGCCTGAGGCATGGGCATGAATGGCTTTCTGGCTGAGCATGTTATTTAATTCATATTTCACCAATTAAACTATATCAGACCTGGCAGGTGCACAGGCTCGTAACAGTGCCAGGGTCCACCTCTACCCCCTGAGTTGCTTGTTGGCCAGGGGAGTGTGGCCAATTGTTACCCAGGTACAGATGTGCTACCAGGAGGAAAGGAGCAGCTTGTGCCCTCTCAGACCTCCAACATAAGGACTCTGGTATAGCTTTATACTCTGTCATTGTCAAAAAGGATCTTGGCCAGGAAGACAATCACCCTTGCTGAGCTGGATCCCAGCCACAGTCTTTTGCTCTCCCAGTTTTCAAGATTTCTGGAAATATGGCACCTCATTGTTTTTTCACCTTTCCATGTTTGAGATGCCTGAAACAGTAACATCAGTGGACATGCTGATTGGGGCTGATGGGATTTGTATTCCCACACATTTGGAAGACAATACATTTGCCTTTTGTAAGGCAATCTCCCTTCAGCTCACAAAACTCCCAGCACCAGTTCTGTGGGAGGGATGCTTACTTTAGCTTATTGCCCAGTTCTACATATATGTCATAGAATTCTTTCCAAGCTTCAGCATCAGGGTCATTGTTAAAAATCAGACTGCTCCTAGCTCATACTCTGAATGCAGCAAAGAACTCAGCTGCCTTAGGTAAACTCACCTGGTACAAACCACAGCTGAGCTACTTCTTGAGCCAACAGAGCACGGTTCCGTACAGCAGCTTTTGGAGCTGCAAACCAGAGCTCAGTTCCTTGCAGGAACTTCTTGAGCTACAGCCCAGATCGTAGTCCTATGCTGCAGCTTCTAGAGCTCCAAACCTGAGGGCCTTTCCGTACTACACTGTTATAGTGCTATTATTCCACTTTCAGCATCCTGTGGTTTGCAGTTTAGAGAAGGGCATTTTGCATGTAGAAATCTCGGCCAGAGAGCTCTTGGGCCTCAGTAAACTACAAACCCCAGAATTCCACAGGATGTTGAAAGTGGAATAATAGCGCTGTAACAGTGGAGTGCAGGAATGGCCTTTATCAGCAGCCACAGACAAAGTTTACAACAGTTCACAAACTTGAGCTGAGTTCCATGTAACAGCTTATGATCTTTAAACAGTCTGCTGTCCATACTCAGTAGAAGGGTGATATAGCACACCTACCGTGCAATTAAAAGAGCGTAGATTCACACTACACAAGTACTGTAGCTGGCTTGGCATCCTATAAGTGAGCTTAAGATGCAGCAAAGTATAACTCCATGGGACTCTGGGACCTACACTGTTGCCTGGCTGTGCTCTAATGGAAATGCTGGCACAGCTTTAACATGATAATCAGGAGTCCCGGAATAGTTAATTTTTAATTCAACTGTGAAGGGGAAATGGGTAATGGTCTGCAGACGTGCTCTGCTAAAAAGTATCCCCACCCAGTCATTCCCATAGAGGTCACTGAATCCCCTGGTCTATAATTAAAAAAGTCTCCCCCATTAATTCTTGTCCTCTGTCCTTACCTCAAATCCAAGCTTCCTTGCTTGAAGGAGTCTCATTTTCCAATCAATATGTATTACCATATTCCCTTGGACGAAGTACCCCTCTTCATCTAATTAGCAGAGAAAGCTAATTGCATGCATCTGAGAGCACTTGGGTGCCTCGAAATATACATTAAATGAGATCAGACCTGACATCATCTCATCCTTATGGTCGACATCCATATCTCAAGGCAGAGAGTGTTTCTAGACTTGTTTTGTGCAGATTTCAGGAAATGCAAACAAGGGGAAAATAATATGGATCATTGACATTCTTATTTAATTTATAATATAAAAAATAAGCATTTAGGCTAGAATCCTGCTGGTGATTTACACTATTGTAAGTACTATGACACAAGCGGCTTCACTTTCTAGGAGATTGTGCAAGGGCAATGTTCAAATCAGAGTAGCGCAAGTAGGAGAACCAATGCAAAAAGCTGCAGGAATTGCTGCCCATTACATTACTGCTTGTGCAGTTGTGAGATCTGGTACTACTCTGGTGTAGCATGATTGTCATAGATGAGCTGCTGCCAATTCATGCTACACAACCACTAAGCAGCATCTTGACCATAACATTTATGCAGCCTTAGAATCATAGAATCATAGAATCACAGAGTTGGAAGAGACCCCAGGGGCCATCGAGTCCGATCCCTTGCTATACAGGAACACTCATCAAAGCGTTCCCAACAGATGGCCATCCAGCCTCTGCTTAAAAACCTCCAAAGAAGGAGACTCCACCACACTCCGAGGCAGCAGGTTCCACTGCCAGACAGCTCTGACCGTCAGGAAGTTCTTCCTGAGGTTCAAGTGGAATCCCCTTTCCTGCAGCTTGAATCCATTGCTCCTTGCTCTAGTCTCTGGAGCGCAGAGAACACTCCCTCCTCGACGTGACATCCCTTCAAATATTTAAACATGGCTGTCATGTCCCCTCTTAACCTTCTCTTCTGAAGACTAAACATCCTCAGCTCCCTAAGCCGCTCCTCGCAGGGCTTCATGGCTTCCAGACCCTTCACCATTTTGGTCGCCCTCCTCTAGACACGTTCCAGCTTGTCGACATCCTTCTTGAATTGAGGTGCCCAGAACTGGACTCAGGATTCCAAATGAGGTCTAACCAAAGCAGAATAGAGTGGTACCATTACCTCCCTCGATCTAGACACCGTACTCCTATTGATGCAACCAAGAATCGCGTTGGCTTTCTTGGCTGCTGCGTCACACTGCTGACTCACATTCAGCTTGTGATCTACCAAGACTCCTAGATCCTTTTCACACATACTGCTATCGAGCCACACGTCCGGCATCCTGTATTTGTGACTTTCATTTTTTCTGCCCAAGTGCAGGACCCTACATTTTTCTCTGTCGAAATTCATTTTGTTAGCTTTGGCCCAGCCTTGATTCAAGATGGAGAGCCCTTAATTTACATGGATCCAGGCATAGTCATGCTTCAGGCAGAACTACTCACCTGGAAACTGCCCTATGAAGAGTGGCTTAGGGAGGTGGGTATGTTTAGTCAGGACAAGAAAAGGTTAAGAGGCAGCATGATAGCTATGTTTAAATATTTAAAGTCATATGGAGGATGGCGCAAGCCTGTTTTCTTCTGCTCCATAGACTAGGACATGAAGCAATGGCTTCAAACTTCAGGGAAAGAGATTCCATCTAAACATTAGAAAGAACTTCCTGACAGTAAGAGCAGTTCAACAGTGGAATGTGCTGCCTTAATGGAATGTGGTGGAGGTTTTTCAACAGAGGTTGGATGACCATCTGTTGGGAATTCTTTAATAACGTATTCCTGCAGGGCAAGGGCTTGATCTTGGTGGTCCTTGTGGTCTCTTCCAGCTATATGATTCTATGTTCCATGGAACAAGATACTCATGACTCAGTTGAATCCCATAGATTTCAGTATGTTTCCTTTGAGTATAAGTCTGGCTGCAACCTACAAACTGATCTTTCCAACATCCCTGCTGTGATGGATTGCCTTTCTCAGAGTTTCAGCCCTTGGGCTTTTGTAACTTACCTTGCCCCCTTTCCCCTCATGTTGCGGCCCTGCATTGGGTACTTGGGGCTCAAGGTGATCCCAATATGGACAAGCGGATGCGTTGTTCTAGGGAGTCTCTGTAGTTGGAGTGACCAGCTTCTCTATCAAAACTTAACAGGAACAGCCAGACACGGTTCTGAAAATGAATAAGCAAGTAGATGTTTATTAATACATATTTAGGTCAAACGTTTAACCCTGAGTTATTTAATCATTCACATCTCCCCCCAAATCCTATTCAGTTCTTCCCTCAAATGACCATCCTGTCTCTGTTACAGCCATTTCCTATCTCTGTGCCATCTTTTTCCTTCTGCCTTCTGTCAGAAACAAGCCACAGTTTTGTACGCTTTCTCCCCTGTAACCCAGCCCCACAAAAGTATTAACAGATCTTTTGTCAAGTGTCCCAAGCTACCAATGATTAGAAGTGACTAGAATGAGCAGACTCTTGTAGGCTTATGTCCAGCTACTGCTTCACACGTTTGGCTCTCCAAATTTCAACTAGTAAATTCAACGGAAGTGGAAAGCAAGAAGGTTTGGGATGCGTGCCAGAAGAATGGCAGTATCTTTCTTTTCATGATGATCATCAGGTGATATGGCTTTATAAGGAGATTTAGAAGGCTGGAACATGCCCAGGGGAGTGGGTCCAATATGGTCAGAGGTCTGGAAACCAAGCCTTATGAGAAACACTTTGGGGAGCTGGGTATGTTTAGCTTGGAGAAGAGAAGACTGAAAAGTGTCATGGTAGCCATTTTTAAATATATGAAAGATTATTATGTGGACGATGGAGAGAGCTATTCTGTTTCTGCTGCTCCAGGGACTAGAACATAAACCAATAGATTTAGATTATGAGATAAGAGATTTCTTCTAAACATTAAGAACTTCCTGACAGTAAGAACTCCTCAGTAGTAAAATGGTCAGCCTCAAAGAATCATGGACTCTCCTTCTTTGAAGGTCTTTAAACAGAGGATGGACAGCTAATTCTCAGGGGCTCTTTAATTCTCTATTCCTTTATGGGAGGGGGTTGAAATACATGGTCTTCCAATTCTACGGTTATATGGTTCATGGAGGATAGTGCTAGCAAAGGCTGATACTCATGATGGCTCTAAATTGTCTCCGAGAGCAGAAGTGATAAGCCTGTTAGGACTAGCTGCTGGGACTGTACGTAAAAGAGTCAATGGTGACTAAAGACTTCCATGTCAGTAGCTTGGTGAATCTACTCAGAGGTGTAATCCAGGCATTAAAGGAACTCTCCAAGTTGTTCAACCCTGTCCCACAAATAGGTTCAGCACCTCGAATAGCTCTGATGGCATTGGACGTTTCTGCACTACACTATTATAGTGCTATTATTCCACTTTCAACATCCTATGGAGTCCTAGGATTTGCAGTTTAGGGAAGGGCCTTTAAAATCCTCAGCCAGAGAGCTCTTTGGCCTCAGTAAACTACAAACCCCCGAAATCCATAGGGCGTTGAAAGTGGAATAGTAACATTATAACAGTGTAGGGCGGAAATGGCCATTGTTAAGATTCAGACTAAAAACTGGAGCAGATTTACCACACAGCTGGTGTGGGAGTCGTCAGTGGTCCTAGATTTCACATGGTGGTCACCACTGTGCATGCCAAGATTACAAAGGTGAGTGGTAACCTACAGAGCGATTTTATTTCCTCTCTCCTGCTTCCTCATTTTTTTTTTTTCAATGAATATGCTTCTAAGCAAGTGCATTTTGCAAGGAGGTCTCTTGCTGAAAGACCAATTCTGCTGCCAGGAGGTGATGGAATGAAGGCACTCAAGGAATATAGAAAGCTATTTTAATGTTGGATTTCATTGAGGAAGCTGGAACAATGGCCAATAACTATAAAACTACTGAGGCAGAGCCGTACGTGTGCTGAGGGCATCGCTCAAATACTTTACTGCAGGGAAGGGAAGTGTTTTCATCAACAACATGGGAACACCACAGCATGCCCTGGCCTCGTAGTCGCAGGCCATCAGTATTATGCAGAAATAGCTCCTGAAGCTCAGTGGAAGCAATGAAGGCTCCCAGGTGGCTCAAAAGGAGGCGGCCGTGGAAATCTATCCAATCAGTTTAATCCCAGAAGCTTGGCTGCCACTGCAGTTTGAACAAGTAATGAATAAATTAGAAACCCTCGGCAGACGGTGTGTTCCGTGTCAAACAGGTTCTCAATGAGTACCAGGACTTAAAGGAGTTGTCCAAGGTGCTGAACATATAGATTTCATCACCATGGATAGCTCCTTTAATGCTTGGATTCATTATCCCACAGAAATGGGGGCCTCTGGAACCCACTGGTTACTGTTTGTGTCTTCAAGTCACCTGTTGACTTATGGTGGCCCCATGAATTTCATGGGGTTTTCTTGGGTAGGGAATACTCAGAGGTGGTATGCCAGTTCTTTCCTCTGAAATATAGCCTGCAGTACCTGGTATTTCTTGTTGGTCTCCCATCCAAGTACTAACCATGGCTGATCCTGCTTAGCTTTTAAGATCAGACAAGATCTGGTGCCGTTAGGGTATTTAGGCCCCCAATGTACCTATTTCTGGAGGAAAAGTCAGATCTAAATCTAATAAATACATGGGTACATTGCTTATTACATTTATTCATTTGTTTGATTGACCTATTTATATGATTTATATCCTACTTTTCTCCCAAAATGGGACTGAAAGAGGCTTACAATAATAGATAGCAAAAATGTTGTCATACAAAAGTTTAAAAAGCATAACATAAGCCATTCATTTGAAGTACTACTTTTAAGACATTAATTTAAGAACAATTAAAGACAGTTAAGAATGCAGAAACACATATTGCATATGAAAATACAGCAGATTCATTGCACATCCCTCTATTCCAGCCATGTAAAGACTGGAGGCCTATTTAAATAGGAAGGTTTTTTTTTTCCTGGTGGAAAAGGAACAAAGAAGGGGCCAGTCAAGCCTCCCTTGGAAAGGAGTTCCATAGCTTAGGATCAGCCACCATAGCCTGGGAGCAGCCACTTCTTCATTGTCCTCATCAGATGAACCTATGAGGGTGATGGGACAGGGAAAAAGTGTCCCCCAGAACATAAGGTTCATGTGGGATTATAGGGGAAGATAAAGACTTTCAGATGGTCTGGACCTAAGCCATATGGGACTTTATAGGCCACAGCCAGCACTTAGCATTCTGCCCAGAATTGTCTAGTCACTAGTGAAGCTGTTTCAACACTGATCTGCTCCCTACAACCAGCCCCTATCAAGAACTGAGTTTGGATATGTAACTTTTAATGCTACATTTCCCAGAATCCTCCAGCTAGTCTAGATAGAGGACAGTGGTGGTTGGTGGCCTCCATGACAGTGAGATGGTGGTGAATCCATTTCAGGTTTTAGTCTGAATGAAAGAACTAGCCAAAGGAGAAGAATCTTGTCCTGAAAATTGAGGTTAGCATCTTGCTTCCTTAAAGTTCGGAGTCCATTCCAGGGCTTGTTCACCACCTCACTGACATGGGAATCATCAGCTGCCACTAAAGAAAATGAGTTGTATACGTCCGGCCTGTGGGCCTTAGGCAGAGAGAGAGTTGATGTCCTTTTGATGTCCTTCAAAGCCTCCTTGGAGCCCTGAAACTCCCCAAAACCCAAGTTTTGAAAAGAAATTGGTGATTTCAAGGGGCCAAGGAGCAATGGATTCAAGCTGCAGGAAAGGAGATTCCACCTGAACCTCAGGAAGAACTTCCTGACGGTCAGAGCTGTCTGGCAGTGGAATGTGCTGCCTGGGAGTGTGGTGACATCTCTTTCTTTGGAGGTTTTTAAGCAGAGGCTGGATGGCCATCTGTTGGGAATGCTTTGATGGGTGTTCCTGCATAGCAGGAGGTTGGACTCGATGGCCCCTGGGGTCGCTTCCAACTCTATGATTCTAGGATTCCACCAGCACTCAAAGAAGATTGTGAGCAGGATACCACAGCCAACATGACTGTGCTAGCTGGGGTTTTCTAGGGGTTGCAGTGCCAAACAAGAAATTTCCCAGGCTCTGCTTCTCTCTTCCTGACCCCTGCCTTTCTCCTCACATCACTCCTGTGAGATGGCTGGAGCTGAGAGAGAGTTGATTGGTCAAAGTTCA
This sequence comes from Iguana delicatissima, assembly GCA_948472985.1. NCBI lineage: Eukaryota > Metazoa > Chordata > Lepidosauria > Squamata > Iguanidae > Iguana > Iguana delicatissima. Next base: position 115,223 of record CAOKZL010001978.1, on the reverse strand, counting down.
CGCCTGGGCTTCCACGTGGAAGAGCAAGGATGTAACAAGGGGAAAGAAGGCGATCTCAACAGTTGTACTGGAATGAGAGTTTTTTGGCCCAACATGTTCTCTTCTCTTTCCTCGGGGGCACGCAGAGGGATAACACTGACACCTGATGGTGTCACTCAGCAACACAGCCTGGTTGAGGAGTCCGTGTTGTGCATTTCAGTGCCCTTGAGGAAGAATCTGTCAAAAATAAACTTTCCATCCTTGGAGATGGTGTAGAGATTTCATTTCTTCCTCCTTATCTCCCCCTTCCTGATGATTGGTGACTTTCTTCCTCCTGAGAAGGGAGCTTGAACCCCCATCTCTCCAGTAAAATAGTGCAGGAGACCCTTTTTTTTTGGAGTTAGGGGAATGGCATTCCTGGAAGCTTCCAGGTAAAAGGATTGAATTGTATTTGCTTGTTCTTCCTTTTGGTCAGAATAGATTAATCTGGTAAATCTAGCTGGGATGTGAGTTACACAAGCAATCTTTCAGGAGCTTGATGCAGGTCCAGAATCATACTTTGCCTGCCCCTACTCTAACCATTACACCACGCTGACACTGCAGCCCAACATCCCCTGAATATGGCATAAATATTCACATACAGAATGACAACATTGCACATCAGCAACAGCAGCAACAAAACAAAACAAAAAAACCAGCAACAGTTGTGTACTCTATGCAACCCCAATGTAGGATCTCAGCCATTCTCTTTACCCACAGCAGGAATAATTGTTCTTCCCTAGTCCTAGATTTCCAAGAGACCATCCAATAAAATCGTCAACTCACCCATTTGTAATGGAATCCCTTTGGATGGCTGTTGGATTGACAAAAAGATTTGATGGGCGCTTGAAATCCAGTCTGTCCAATCAGGATATGAACCTTGGTGTCCCAGCAATGTGTGCTATCCAGTGTAATGTAGTCTAACTTTCTTATGCTTTAAGGAACTAAAGAGAAGGCTAGTCATATATTCCATGGCTGCAATTCATTACTGCAGCTGAGGATGTATAACTAGGCCATTTCCTCACTACACTGTTATAGTGCTATGATTCCATGAAAGTGGAAACATCCTGTGGAATTCTGGGGTTTGTCGTTTACTGAGGCCAAAAGAGGTCTCTGGCTGGGAATTCCCAAGGCCCTCTGTAAACTGCAAACCCCAGGATTCCATAGGAGATTGAAAGTGGAGTAATAGCACTATAACAGTGTAGTGCAGAAATGGCCTTAGAGCAGTGGTTCTCAACCTGTGGGTCCCCAGATGTTTGTGGACTTCAGCTCCCAGAAGCCCCAGCCACTATGTCAATGCTCAGGGCTTCTGGGAGCTGAAGTCCAAAAACATCTGGGGACCCAGATGTTGAGAACCACTGCCTTAGAGTTACATATCTGTAACTGATTCATATTCATGGCCCCTACCTATTCACAATTGTAAAAGTCCTCGATCCCTTCTTTATTGGGGAGCAGTTTGCCATGTTTTCAATCCCTCCCAGGCCATTTCATTTGCTGTTGTTGTCGTGTGCCTTCTAGTTATTTCTGACTTATGACTACCCTAAGGCTAACTTATCACGGGACTTTCTTGGCAAGAGTGGTTCAGAGGGGTTTTTGCCTTTTGCCTTTCTCTGGGGCTGAGAGAGTATGACATAGGCAAGGTCACCCAGTGGGGTCCCATGGCTGAGCAGGGATGTAAACCCTGGTCTCCAGAGTCATAGCCTGACACTCAAACCACTACATCACACTAGTAATCTTTTTTATTTATTCCTTTTATTCATTAATTAAAATAGTTATATCCTGCCTTATTTCATAAGATCACAGGCGGTTGCAAGTAATATCAGTATAGGTAGATTAAAACAATTTAGAGCAATGAGATAACATAAATGAACTTTAAAAAAGGAGGCCAGAACCTTGCTGGCCAACCCCAACTAGAGTAAACCCATTACACAAAATGTTGAAGTCAACACATAGGTAAATCCAAATCATTCAGTGATCCTGTACTTCCCAGGTTTGGATTTCAAGTAGTCATAATGGTGCTGTGGGATCTGTGAACTGGAGTTCTAACTGTCAACAGTGGCCAAGTCATGAGATGCAGAACTGTTGTTAAATGACTTTGGTTTGTTTGCTAATCCTTGGGATATGCAGCTTTGCATAAACTAAGCCAATTGTATTGACATCACAGAAATTACAGCGCGTAGCATCTTGGCATTTTGTAATTCAGCATCTTTAAAAAAGAGGCACTTCCTTCTAAGTAAACAAGCCAAAAGCTCACAGGGGGTGAAAACATGAAATGAAACCAGCCACAAAATACCTGACTATCTGACGATGGAGAGAAGCCATTGTACTTACATCAGGAATTGTTGGTATGATTCTCATACCATCCTGAACTAATCTGAAATCTCTTGCTTTTGGAAGCTGTTCAGGGTCAAACCTGTTTAATGTTTGGATGGGAGACTTCAAAGAGTAGCACGAATCTGTCCAGGTAGGGCCAGGGAGGAGTCTTGCCTGAAACCCCAGAGAACTTCTGGTAAACAAATGGTATGACTCAACAACAGGCAGCTTTGTATGTTCTTGTGTTCCCTTTGGTGGAAACTCATCTGGTTCTTGGCATTCTTTTTTAACCCACTTGACCATCCTATAACCCCAAAGAGACAATCATGATTTCCAGACAGGCTGCAATGTTCCCAGGTTACATCCTAACCCATAAAGATCAACGGATGACTCAACAGCTTTAAGAGCTGGAATCCAACTAGAGTCCTGTTCAGTATTATTTTTCTTGGGTGCACTGGTGAACAACAGCTTTCCCGAGCCTGGTCTGGTCGTGTAAGCTGGAAGTTAAAGTCCAACTCATCTTGAGGGTGTGAGATGGAAGGAGGCTAGTGTATGTATGAATGGCTGGGTAAAGACAAAACTTGTAACAGTTACTTTTTTGGTTTTGTTTTATTTGTCACCAAATTAGCTTTGATTTATGACAGCCCTATGAAAGAGATCTCAAAGAGACCTGATCATCTGCAGCCCTGCTCAAGCCTTGCAGATACAGGTCTGTTGCTTCCATGGTTGAATCAACCCATCTCTAATGTAATCTTCCTCTTTTTGTGTTGCTTTTTGCTTTTCCAGAGTACAATAGCCACAGGTCAATCACTTTGGCTTCTAATGAGAGTTCAGTTTTGACTTGCTCTAGGACCCACTCATTTATCTTTTCAGCCATTGAGGTCTCTGTAGAACTCTTCTCCAGCACCACGTTTCAAATGAGTTGATTTTCTTCTCGTCTCCTTTCTTCACTGTCCACTTTTCCTAGTGATACAAAGATACTGGAAATACTATGACACGGATTCTGACTTGGGCATTTCATGATTTGGTTTGGACTGATCTCTCACAATGCCTAGCCAGCATAGATACTTGTCATGCCGGCTGAAGGCTTCTGGAAACTGTTGTCCAAAAAAGCAACTCTTCCAAATTCTTAGTAAGGAATGAGCTGTGTAATTCTGTGGTCAAAGCCAGATATGGCTCAAAGCAGGCAAAGTATGTTTTGTGAGCAACAGCTGACTACTTCCCATTTTGTATTTATAGCATTTGCTATACATTTAAAACACATTGGCAATGGTTTTTCCCCAAACAGGCACAGTTCAGTTGGCAGTAGCCAGAGAAACATACAAGAAAGACTGGCAGATTCCACGTGGGAGGCCAGAAATGACATCCATCCTTGCCTTGTTTGGTTCATGTCAGCATTCATTCTGTCGTCTCCTTGCTGGCTCCAACATCGATACCCACCCACAGCTTTGCAAACACGAACCATAAATCTGTCCTTTTAAGCACAAGTGTGAAGACACCAGATTTCTGCAAGGATGGTTTTGTGGAGAGGGGAAAGGGTAGTTATCACATGGCAGGCACAAATATATGTGCACTTATCACATTGAGGGTGGTGAGAATAAATGTTGTGTTATGCAAAAATGAAATTGGAGGTTTTTCCTCTTGCATACATTCTTCCTTCTTGCATGTGGAACCAACAAGTATATTGGAAGGAGTATGAAAGTCAAAATCCTGCTGGTGCCACACACATGCAGAAGTTCCCTTATAGATGTGGTTTTACTTTTTAGGCCATTGTGCCAAGGATATATTCAGATCATCACTGCATAAACAGAGTTCTACCAATGTGACCATTTCACCAGCAGTTGAACACCCTTAGATGGTGCATAACTGTCCATCAGTGCCTTCAGGGTACCCCTTGATTCACTGAGGTTGGAAAAACAGTCACTGTGCTTTCCCCATAATAAAAGGGGATAAAAAGCAGGCACATTGGAAGATATATAATCAGCTGCACAGTGCACAGGTGGGTGATGTAGTGCAACAACCATATCATGTCATGCAACTACACTAGTGTAAATTTCACAGTGTAAGGAGTATACATTTTAGCATGAAGACACAATGTAGGATCTTAGCCAACATATCTATCTGTATCACCTATATCTGTCTATAGATATATAATCTGTACCATCTGTATCTATATTTAGAGACTGCTGTTGTGTTATGCCTTCAAGTGGTTTCCAACTTGTGGTGACCCTAAGGGAAACAGGGTTTGGACAATGAAGAAATGTTGCACAAATTAGACAAACTATATAAATAAATTAAGGAGTGTGTGTGTGTGTGTGTGTGTGTGTAGATGTAGATATAGATATAATTCAGTGTGGGAAGAAAACACAATGGAATGAACCCTATTGGTTTTTCCCCAACTAGAATAGACCCACTGGACCACTGATTTAATGTAAAGTCAACGCGTAGCTAAATCCCAGTGCTTCAGTGGATCTACTTTAACTGTATCTACCAACATAATTCTGGCCAGCATGCTACAACTCAATGAAAAACAAGAACAAGAAGGAAATGCAAGTGCTATTTGGAAAAATCCAATGAGAATGAAACGGAGAGATCTTCACATCTCCACTCCAGTCCCCACATGGGATAAGTACAAATGAAGATAGCTCCCTTCAGTTTGACCCAACGCTTTCAGCAAGGCAGAACTGGTCAGTCATCCAGTTTCTCTAGTGGAAGGGAGTCCTGGATCTTTTCAGTTAGTGCTGGCTATATCTTCAGTGATAGAAAAGGAAAGGTTGTCTAGCCAACTAGGGAGTCTTTCTTTAAGAACCTAAAATCAAAATGTCACCTTCTCTTGAATCAAAATAACTGCAGCTAATTATGTTAGAGAGTTACATTACACCTTCCACTGCCTGTGAGTATAAGGGGAAAGCAATTGTGCAGGCTGTTACTTTCAGCACTTTTAGCACCCGGGAGTGCGGACAGCTCCAGTTTACTGAACTTGGCCTGCTTTAGCCTGCAGTTTCTCTGCAAAGGTAAAATACAAGACTGCCACCCTATCTAAATTACAGTACATATTTCATGGAAATCTCTGAGCTATTCAATAATGTAGTGATGGTGCTCTCCCTCCAGCAAGTTATGACAAATATTTTTGGGGGGGCAGAGGGGAAGAGATGGAAATAGTGGTGAGGTGAGGATGTTGTAAAGATGAATTATTGTTGAACAGTTTATGCAGAGAGGCCTCAATGTAATTGCTAGTCACAACTGGGATGGACGTGTTGAATCAATGAGTAAGCATTGCATTGTGCTGCATAGCATCAATAGATGATTCAGTGGGCCTACTCTGGTTGAGACTAACACTTGCATTGCCATCAGATCCTGTTCTCCATATGTTCTTGTCATGCTCGTCCAAGATACAGTTGTCTTAACTGGAAGTAAAGAGGTGATGCTGACATCACTGAATGGTTCGCCCAATGCACACTGTTTGATTGCTAGTAGGGAGGAAGGAGAACAGAAGGGGAGGAAGGAAGATGCTGAGTTGGACTGCCGTGGCACTGGAAGAGATGGTAGAAAAGTAGAACCATCCTTCTTAACATCAGTTCTCTTCCTACCCTTCTCAATTACTCCTTCACAAATATGTCATCAGTCTTAGAAGGTTTTGCGTTATCTCCTTTCTTTGGGGAATATGGTGGCACCCAGAGCCAGAGGTAGGAAACAAACAGCCCAGGAGCAATTTGTGGGGACCCTGGTCATTCTGGGAGCAGGAGTGATGATACCCTGGGTCTTAAATGTTTGCAGGTCCCCTCTGTTCCTCAGGTTCTAACTGTCAATCTGCAGCTGCTGCACAAGCAAAAACAGATGTATGTTCCACATCTGACTTGTTGACAAATAGAAATGGACTCCCAGGAGCTTCTCAATGCCCAATTCCTTTTGTAAATGAGACATACAGAGAGCATGATGTTGTTTAAAGAGTACACCGTGTGTGTGTGTGTGTGTGTGTGTGTGTGTGTGTGTGTGATTTATGACATGCTTTCAGCAACTGTCCCCTACCATATAGCAGGGGTGACAATTTAGTTCTCATCTGGAAATTGTCCACCTGTTGCTAAGAATCAGAAGGACTTGCTTGAAGGAAGCTTCAGCTGGTGAAAAGAGAGATAGCCCAACACAAAGAAGTACTATCTGTGTATTTCTAGTTCCACAAGGGAACAGGAACCTCGTCATGTCCATATTCAAGGGCTTTAGAAGGCACAAGTCCCTGCTGGTGCAACAAGAATAGCTCAGCTCCACTTTCTCACACACAGCTGATCAATACATTTGATCTGGAATATCTAGCCCAGTATTGTATACTCTGGTTGGCTGAAGCTGTCAGGCAGAAAGAGGTTGGCTTTTTTCTGGTGTCTCTGATGTCGGTGGTTTGTCAAATCCACCATGGAGGTGGGTCTAAACATTAAAGAAGCTGTCCAAGGTGCTGTATCTATCCTACAAATAGGATTCAGCACATTGGAGAGGTCCTTTAGAGACTGGGCTAACTCCTGGAATATGTTCGTTGTTACAGTGCCACAGAAGCCGCCAGCCAACAATGGATCTTTCACAGTACCTTCTACTTGGGTTCTTTCACGTATAAGATGACAGGGATGGAACCTGGGACATTCTGTGTGCACAGCAAGTGCTCTTCCCACTGAGCTACCTCCAAATTTGTTTGTGTCCTGATCTTGATATGTTCTCATTTTGTGCTGAGTTTAGTGGACTTTTCTGGAGGCCTCCATAAAGGACTGCTGACCATTTTGTGCTGTTCTTCCTTCCTTCCTCCATTGGTGATTGCAGGGACTTGGGGTCTAAAGGGTGTTAGAGGCCTGGGGACTTCAAAAAATTAATCAACTCATGGGCTGCAGGTTGTCCACCCCAGTCTATATTAATCCTTCTGATGTAAACTGTTGTTTCAGTATGTGAAGCTTATCTAAGTATCCTAGAGGCACCAAATCCAATCTGATCTTAGATGCTAAGGAGGGCCATGTCTGATTAGTATTTGGGCAGGAGACCTCCAATGAATAGCAGGTGTGTAGGCTATATTTGAGAGGAAGGAACTGTTAAAGCCACCTTTCAGTATTTCTCGCCTAAGAAAACCCTGTTAAATTCATAGGGTCACCATAAGTTGATGGGTGACTTCAAGGCACATAGACACACACACAAAATACTCAAGAAGAGAGGCCTCTTTCTTGAAAACAAGCAACACTGTTGGGAAAAAAATAAAATCCAAGGAGCAAAAGCACTGCTTCTCTTTATTAGCTTTGCCAGTCGCAAAGGCACGATCAGCACAATTTCTATTTCGAAGGAAGCCTGGTGAGAGAGCTCCCTTAATGCCACCTGGCTGCTTCTCCTGACCTCTGCTGTACCATCTATTACCTAGTCCTGCTTCTCCCATGGCCAATCAAATTAGCAAGGCACACACCACAGTGCCTCTAGACTCCTTGGAATTGGATGGGGTGACAGCTAAAGATCAAGATCAAACGACTGCTTGCGAAAAAGGGGGGAAATGCAACCAGCAGGGAAGTAGCTTTGAAAAGCCAATGGTTCATCAGGGCAAGAGAGTCAATAACTCATTAGGTAGGTTTAGCCAAGCCACGGGTCCCTTAGCCTCAACCATTCCTCCTTCCTCATCTGCAATATGGGTATAATAACCCTGAAGCATCATGACAGACCTGTTGTCAGGATTGTTGAGAGTGCACATGGGCTGAGTGCTATGAATGCCGGAAATTCAGAGGTGGCATTTGGAATAAAATTGGTGGCAGCGTTGAGGAGCCTTTCTCAGATAAAAGTGTGTTGGGATTTTGTTAGCTGCTAAGAATGTTGGGGTTTCAATAGAAGCAAAGATGACATTTGGCATTTCCCGGTGGTGTAAACTTCCTGTTTTTCTGGTATGCATAGGAAATTCCACAAAGCATCTGTCTAACTTTGCTTACATGCCTGTGGCTTGAATGCAGTGTGTCATGTCCTGGATAACTTGTGTTCATAAACTTCACTCAGAGTTTCAAAGAGAAGTGTTTGTTTGGAGCATAGCAAGCAACACAGCAACTTTCCCAAAAGTTGCTGAGACTACCATATATAGGGAGGTTACAGTTTTTATACCTTGTCCTAAAAATTTTGGCATGTGGGTCAAAGATTGGTGAAAGTCATAAATGTCACATCACCCCACTGGCACAGGCATTTTCACAGACCTTCTTTATTTACATATGTTTCATCCTGTGAACAAGACAAATATCCTGTCCCCTTCTCTTTGCATTGCCTATTCCCATAACACATTCCCACTATTTCGCATTCTCATTTCTGATCTCTCACCCGGTTACAAACTGACATGGAATAATACAGGAATAAACCATTTCGTGCCTTAAAATACTTTAAAAGTTCCAACCAGATACATAGTTGTAGGTGGAAATTAGCAGCTGATATATAACAGTGATTCAGGAATCTATAGCCCTATTTGATTTAGCAATGCAATTCTATTACATATACTAATGCATACATACAACAAGAGCCACGTATCCTGACACAATGTAACATCAATGCTGAATAGAGATGGGAAGAACATTTGAAAAACGGTTGCAAAATGTGCTTCCTGAGAATCAAGAAACCCTAATAAGAGCAATCCTGGACTGATGAAACTCTTCACAGTTCAGGACTTATTCTATGGACTATTTGCATGTGGTTGTTTTACACAGGAAAAAACATTTTCTGTGCATAAAAGAATCACTGAAATTCCACAACGTCTACACAGTTGCGAATGCATAACTACGTAGCGTTTCCTGGCCTAACCCCACAAACCCGCCTTAACTGCCAGCAGCCACATCAAGCAAAAGAGGTGCATTCAGCTGGTAATTGAAGCACAAGGAAGATAACGTTTCCAGCCTCCTCGTGACAGCAAGCAAAGCTGTGGCAATCGGAAACAGAAACCCTGTCACAATTCCTCATCACAATCTTGTTTGCTGGTGGTGGTGGAAATGCCATCCTCCTTGCACTCCAGGGGCACTTGGAAACATGGCAATAGTGCCACAATTGTGATCATGTAGTACAATATTTCTTCCAGATTCACAGGTTTGAGCTTCACAAATTTGATTATTCACAAGGTGCCTGTGCCTCTGCCTATTCTCCTCCTGTTACCTTGTTGTTTTGCCTGAGTGTGTGTGCGCCTTCCTTCTTAAAACTGTTGGGAAGAAGAGTTTCCTAGGGTGTTAGCCCTATTGGGAAATTCTATGGAAGCTAAAACTTCAGCCTCCTTTTTAGCAGAGTAGCAGAAAAAGCATGTCTAAATTTGTGTATGGCTTTTCTGATGTCAAACTGACTGAAGAAACAAAACAAATGCAGGCAGCTTCAGGTTACAAACTTAGAAAAGTTTACTAATGGCTTCTACATTTACATATGTGTTGGGGAGCCTACATCCTAACTAGCTAATGAATAGTAGTAGCTTCGTTCTTAACTCACCATCTTCTGATGGAGATGTGAAGCATGGTTGGGGAAGAGGAAGAGGAAGCAAAAAAAAATGGAGGAGAGAGGAGCTGAGAGGGATCTCTTTCTTTTATAAGACCGATGACCGAAGCAACTGTCCTGGGTCGCATGATCTGATCACCTGAACACCAAAGGTATTTATGATCATGCAATTAAGTGACAGAAAGGCAAATGGTGGAGCTTTGGCGTGCAAAAGAGAAAGGAAGCCCTATGCTAGCTATGCCCACTCGCTCTAAGAACAAGATGTGGGGAGAGAGAATGCTGGATTTTTTCCAACACACACCATGGCAAAAGGCAAGGGAGTGGGAGAGGGCAGTACCACGTAAGGAGAAGGAAGACTTACGTGTGCTTCCCCTCTCCATTGCCTTGCCTTCCCTTTTGACCAGGTCTGGAGAACTCACAAAAGCAAAAGGCAAGGGAATGAGGGGGAGCACTGTGCTCAGAGAAGGACATCTCCTGCCTTTCCCTCGCCGTTTCTTTGCCTTTTGCCCCAGTGTGGAGAAGGAAGGCATGCACACCAAGGCAAAAGGCAAAGGAATGGGGAGAGGGGAATCCCCAGAAGTCAGTGGGAGGGGGAGTGCAGGAGAGGGGAGTTATTTGTGGTTTTTTCACTTTCACCAGGGTTCAGTGCTCTGAACCCTCACTAGAATGGAGGGCACTAACGTATTTAAGTCTTTTAGTCCAAGTCTCAAGTCAAGTCTCAAGTCTTTGCAAGATACTTTCAAGTCAAGTCTCATGTCTGGGAGCCAACTCTATACCCCAACCTCTATTCCAGAAATTCTGGACAGAGTCAAATAAAGTCAATTTTAACAATTTAAATAGAGACAGCCCTCTGCTTTTGTAATTTTGCCATCTGCAGCTTCGAAAGTGGGGAACAGATCCTTCTTACTTCCCGTTTGCAAAGCTGAAGGCTTTTTCAGAAGTGGGGAATAGGGTCCTTCTTATTCCCCATTACTGAAGCGTCAAGACCTTTAGATGGAAGGATCTTTCCTCCTCAAGCTCATTGCCTAACACATTTTCTGTTCTCCCCTGAGATACCTGCCCTGCACTCTGGGCATGAGTCTTGCCTTTTGCTCTTAGGAAAACTTTTAGAAAGCTCCTCCCATATGAAGCAGGGACAGGCTGCTGAGCAGACCTCAACCCCACCTCAAACCCATTTGCTGCTCCCTCTGAGAAATGTGTCCACACTTTGGGCTTGAGACAGGTTGTCATGTGACCAGTAGGTTGTATGGTTTCTGGATGAATGTGTGATGAACTAAGTGCAACAAGTCAGTCACTAAAAATATGCAGGTCTCAAGCCATGTCGAGACAGTGTGTAATTTTTGCCGAGTCAAGTCCAAATCAAGTTACTGAAGTAACTTAAGTCTGGCTTGAGTCCAAGTCTGTCGACTTGAGTCTACGTCATTGGTGGAGGGGTCACTCTATTCCTGAGTACATAGCAATTACAGATCTGTTATTCTAGGTTATGCATCTGTAACTGCAGTCCATCCAATATTTCTACAGAGAAACATTATTTTCTGCACAAAAAATGCAAAAAAATATTCTTTTTTTGTCCAGAAAATGCTGTTTTCTGCAGAAAAGCACTGCATGCAAATTGTGTGCAGAATAGCTTCCAAACTGTAAGTGGCCTTTGAAAATTGAATCCTTTTCAAAGACTTTTGTGCAGTGAAAAAAAAAGAGATTTGTTCGAATTACTCATTGCTTCCTATGAAGAAAAAAAGTAAAGAATCACATCCCTAATTTGCTGAAGAGGTGGATTGGACTCCACGAAAGCCCATGTTTTAATATCTTAATTAATTGTGTGGCTAGATTCATCCTACCTCTTTTCATTATTATCCACAAAAGATTTCTGCTTCATTGTTCTCCAGGACAACTTTAAAGACTCCCCTCCTGCCTTGTGTCCCCAACTATCTTTTGAGATAAATGGGTGCTTTTGCATCTTTGGATGTTGTTATTTCTGGATGAAAAAGCCTTTTCAAGTGCCTAGATGCCGGCTAAGATCCTATTTCATGCTTGTGTAATGTAAAGGTACACTCCCACAGTTACATGGTGGTTGAGCTGCACCTCCTGCTACTGAATAATGACATTCTTCAACCAAAGGTGCCTCTGATCATGTGCCTGCTTCTTGTCCCATTGCTCAATGGGGAAGGCATGGGGGCTGTTTCTGTAATCCCAGTGAATCAAGCGGTATGTTGAAAGCATTGAAAAAAAAACACACCATTGTGTACCATCAAACAATATGGCTGTTGTGCTCACTTCGGCAGCACATATACAAACAATGGCCATTTCCACACGGGCATATTGCCCACGCTAGGGCGACCTCTCTTGGAGGTCTTCTTCACCACGGGGTGCGCTAGAGCAGTTAAAAAAAGTGAGGCTCTAGACCTGAAACTGCTCTAGCGCAGCCGCGAGGGTGGCGCTGCGAGTTTTATAAAAACCACCTTCGCAAGTGGTTTTTATAAAACTCACCTGCGCTGCCCCGTGGCAGCCCCCGGTGAAGAACTGCAGAGACGCGGTAGCGCGTCCCTGCAGATCTGCCCAGGGGTGGGCTTCAGGCTGGCGCACTGTCCTGATTGGCAGACGCCGCTGGAAGCCACAGGCCGCCATTTTGGGTGCTGCCAAGCGCCACCGAAATTCAGCGGCGTTTAGAACGGCAGACCTGCGCTCTCCGCAGGGACGGAGCAACCCGCTCGCGAGTAAGTTCTGCCCCTGCATGCGCGGCCCTGTTTCACCCCCCCCATGAAGAAAGGGCCAGTATGGCTGTTTGATGGTACACAATGTTTTGCTGTCACCCCAAGTCCTGACCAAGTACTGTCCTTATGTGCAAGTCTAAGCCACATCACTGCTTTCCTCACTGCTCTGCAGATGGAATTCTGTTGGTTAGTCCCAAGCCACTGAACCAATTGTTGATTGTGAGTCAACGCCAAGGTGCATCCTACTGATTCAATGGCAGTAAGATGTAGGCCCCTGTAAAGTGGCTACACTTTTGATTCTATCCATTCAGGAAAGAATCAAAAAGTACAACCTCATGTGTAAATGTACCAACCGTACTGGATTCCAGCCCATTTTAACGTTTTTTTCCTTGTGTAAAATTCATTGGAAAAAAGGAAGAGCCCTCCACTCACTCTCCAAGTCAGTCTATTCCACTTTGAACAGTTCTTATCACCTGGAAATTCTTCCTAATGTTTTGGTTGAATCTCTCTGGCTTTTGTTGCCATTTGAATCCCTTCATTCATATTATAGCAACAGAAAACAAGCTCATTTCATCTACTACATGACAATCCATCAGATATTTAAAGACGGTTATCATATCATTTTGTTACAGGCCTGCACACCCCACAGGTTTGAGGTGGTTTAATTGGTGAAATATGATTTAATTGGCAAAATACCTTAATTGGCATTGATATAAAATGGAACCTTAGGTGACTGGAAGGTCAAGCTGGGCAGAGGAAAATTACTGACTGAACACATGTACAGCAAGGTAGGTCAGGCGATCCCCTCTAGGCATAGCCAAGGTCATTGTCAGGCAGAGCGCTGAGCAACTTCAGGGATAGTATGCTTAAGCTGAAGCTGCAATATCTCTGATAGCATACAATGGCAAAAGAAAATTTCTAGTAAAACGCTGATCGTTTTAGCCCTATTTCTGTGCACTTGGATGTTTCTCTGCATTGTTCCCATACCTGTCCACAATTACAGATCTAGTACGACAGCCATTAACTCTTTGCCACCTTCCACTAAGACCATTAACTCCATCTGGACCCCACTGTCCATGTGGCAACCTCTACTGTTTTCTTGGAGAGAGAGGCATTCACACCCATTCCCGCAAGGTAGATTTTGGGTATAAGACCCCTCCATTTTGAGCAGTTCAATGCAGTATCTTGCTTGTTGAACGCCATGCTGTCACCCTGAGTCCTGACCAAGTACTGTCCTTATGTGCAAGTCTAAGCCACATTGCTGTCTTCCTCGCTGCTCTCCAGATCAGTAGTTATTGCCCATTCCCAAAAGATCCTCTATCAACAACTTTCCTCTCTTTATCCTTCAGTTAGCTGTTGCGCAAGTGTTTTGACCTTTTGTGTTTGTGACTGAATTCTTCAATAAAAGCAATTTTAGTCTACGTTTGGAATCTCTGGCTGGTTCTTTCCTGCAAGACTCCATAAACATAGAATCATAGAATCATAGAGTTGTAAGAGACCAGAGGGGCCATCAAGTCCAACCTCCTGCTATGCAGGAACACCTATCAAAGCATTCCCAACAGATGGCCATCCAGCCTCTGCTTAAAAACCTCCAAAGAAGAAGACTCTACCACACTCCGAGGCAGCATATTCCACTGCCGGACAGCTCTGACCATCAGGTTCAGGTGGAATCTCCTTTCCTGCAACTTGAATCCATTGCTCCTTGTCCTAGTCTCTGCAGCTGCAGAGAACAAGCCCTCACCCTCCTCAACATGACATCCCTTCAAATATTTAAACATGGCTATCATGTCTCCTCTTAACCTTGTCTTCTGCAGACTAAACATCCCCAGCTCCCTAAGCCATTCTTCATAGGGCGTAGCTTCCAGACCTGTCACCATTTTGGTCGCCCTCCTCTGGACACGTTCCAGCTTGTCGACATCCTTCTTGAATTGAGGTGCCCAGAACTGGACACAGTATTCCAAATGAGGCCTAACCAATGCAGAATAGAGTGGTTCCATTACCTCCCTTGATCTAGACCCCATACTCCTATTGATGCAACCAAGAATCGCATTGGCTTTCTTGGCTGCCATGTCACACTGCTGACTCATGTTCAGCTTGTGATCTTCCAAAACTCCTAGATCCTTTTCACACTTTTGCCAATTTGATTATTCACGGATCATTTGCTGACACCTTTGCTGCCTCCCTGTGCCATTTTTAATAGGGACTGCAAGCCTCGTGACACTGAGAAACTGCAAAGGAGGCTTTTAAGTCCCTCTTAAAAATGGTGTGGAGCGGTAGTGGAGGTGGCCATAAGCCCCACCAGCCAGCCACGTCTGCCTTGGGAAGGAACCCCAATGCCTGAAAGGAATCCATGGGGGGTTGAATATGGTGATCATACTTCTTTTGTGTGTTAAATAGGCTTGGGAGGGCCTAGAGTTATTCACGATTTTTCCACTTTCATGGGGATCCTGTGCCCCTAACCCTAGTGAATGTGGAGAGAGGACTGTACAGCTTTAGCTGTGTAAATGCACTCCTGGTCACTGCTGAAAGCTGGGCCTCCAGTTTCAGAGCTCAATCCAGGAGCATTCCAAAATTGCGAACCTGCGTTTTCAGGGGAAGCGTAACCCCATCTAGCACAGGCTGAATCCCTATTCCCAGATCTGTCTTTTGATTGACCAGGAGCACCTCTGTCTTGTCTGGATTAAGCTTTAATTTATTTGCCCCCCTCCAGTCCATCACAGCTGGCAGGCACTGGTTTAGCAGAGAAACAACTTCCTTGGAATTAGGGGGGCAAAGAATAATAGATGAATAGCCTGCTGATGATTGCAATCTTAGATCCCAAGACCTACATTCCTTCCCCCAACCCCATCTGCCTTTCATAATTCAAGGTATTTTATTTTTTTTGCAAGTGCCAGTGTAAGGGTTTGTTTTTCTCATTCTGGAATCAAGTATTTTCTTATACTGGGTTGACTCATGGTCCTTTTGAACTCTAATTCACAACTTGATGCCATGATGGAGAGCTTCCAGCAATGCAGTATATTGATTACCCCCACTGGATTATTCCATTCATTGACCTCCCATGCATTTCTACTCTACTTAAAACCCAGATAAATACTTAGTGTTGGGTTGTGGAGGCATGGAGGCCAGCAGTGACCTGAAAAAGGGCTGGGAACGTGGTTGAAAAAACAGTCAGTTGAGATTGATGACTTCTGAACCTCTCTGACAATATCTGGCTGTTTCAAGGCATTGCTGTTGTCTCTGGGTCTGAACTTTTGATCATTGTCTTCCAGTGTGTTTCCTGGTTGGCGAAATCCTTATGATTTTGTGAAATGCCTTATAAAGTTCTTATAGCAGCCTTCCTTAATCCATCCATAATTTTGGGGCTAGCAGATCTCATCATCTTTACTCATTGGCTGTTCCATCAGAGGCTCATGGGGAGGTACTTAGATTAAAACTCCTGTCTTCCACACCAAACCCAGACACTGTGTCCAATAGTTGGAGATAATGCATGCCCATAAATGTGGCTTATACACATGTATGTCTTTTCTGGTGGAGGGCCGCGTGCGTGTCTGTGTGCGCATGTCAGCTACAGGATTCCAGCCAATGTGTGCCAAGTGAGAGAGGCAGGCTACCAAAATGAAGACCAACCAAGCCCCAGCTATGCTTTCCTAGTGGAGCGCTGCTTCCCCTCCATTTGAGAACGCTGGACCTACCGCACAACCAATGTGCAATTCAGTTGCTGATCAGTGAATGTTTCCTGGAGGCAGCAGTCAGCAATTTGCCTATTGGAGGCTGACTGGCCTGGCTTCCGTCTAATCTAAGGTGATTATCATTTTCTGTATTTGCTCAGCCACAGGGAGCTGTGTAAAGATAATGACAGAGGCCATGTGTTTTGATTCCAGCCTTCCCCTTCCGCATGACTTGCCTTCGTTGTCAACTGAGCGTAAATCCAGCTGGGGAAGTAGATAGAGATTGGAAGGGAGGGGATCTCTCTCTCTCTCTGCTTTCAAGTTGCCTGTCAACCTATGACAACCCTATGAACTTCATGGGCTTCTCTTAGGCAAGGAATACTCAGTGGTAGTTTTGCCAGTTCCTTCTTCAACAAGTAACTTACAACTTTTTATATTTGTTGGTGGTCTATCATCCAAGTAATAACCAGGGCTGGCCCTGCTCAGTTTTCAAGATCAGGCAGTTTCTGGTGCCGTTGAAGCATTTAAGCCCTGGGAAGTCAGTCTGATGTGTAATTGCGTTTTGCTCTGGAATCCTCTCTGCTGGGTTTGAGGAGAGCTGTCTGTGCCTATCCTTTGACTTCCACCCCACTCTTAATCCCCCTGAATGCAGCTGAGTAAAACTCAGCAGCCAGGCCATTCCTGGGCTGCCTAGCTTGCTATTAGGCCATAAATCATGGGAAAACTCCCCCCTCCCTTTTGCTTGCACCCAGTGGGTCTCGCCATCCGGGCCCTGTTAGGCAGAGTCGTATTTCATGCTCTCTGCATCCCTCCTGATCCTTGATCTCTCATCATCTTGAGCCTTGATAGTTACATGTGTGCAGCTCCTTTCCAGAGCAGAGTCATGTTTTATGGCCCTCTCCTGGCAAGCAGAGAGGCAGAGTTGCATGGGATGGGTGGGTGGGAATATTTCCTTATTGTATTTACAAAAAGGAGAGAAAGAGATGGACAGGGTGGGAGAGGGGACGATCTCAAATCCAGTTGTCCGCAGCTGGCCTGGAACAAGACCAGATCTTTTTTGTGTTTTTGCGTTGGTGTGTGTGTGTGTATGCAAGAGAAAGACAGACAGAAAAATATCTGAGGTCCTTTTGACAAAGGGTGTGATTTATAGACACACACACACACAGAGAGAGAGAGAGAGAGAGAGAGAGAAACCCGTGGCATAAATCTTTTATCTTTCATAGTCGGATTCTCCTCTCCACCAACACCATGGCAGCACCTGGCACTGTCTGAAAATCCAGGCAATGCCACTCAAGTTCTGAAGGCACTCACTTGAAGGCTTTTGGTGAATATTCCAATTCTGCAGACAGTTAAAGGTTTAGAAAAAGTGAATGAGGAAAGCTGGCTTGCTTTGAGAAAATTGTTACTTATTACATTGACAGAGTGCCTCCGTAAATGGCAGAAAGCTATCAGCCTACATCCGCTTACCTAGGAGTAAGATCCAGGTGGAAATCAATGGGACACCTGGCTAGATCTGTATAGGATTGTTTTCCAGAGTGTTTTTCTTTCTTTTCTTTTCTGGAATTGTAATATACTGGAAGATGGCTGTGTAGGATGTGGATTGGGATTTACTGACAGATCTCTGAGGTATTAGAATTTGGAATTGGGATTTACTGGCAGATTTCTGGGTGATTTGCAGTGGATCAGCAAGGCTTTGTTGTTTATCAGTATCAAGAGTCGAAAAGCTCCCCCACACACTAAATTAGGTTGCTGAAAAAAGAATGTGGAAGTGGGAGAAGGACTGCACGTTTGGTAAAAGGATTTGTGAGCTTGGGTCTGGCTCTGAGCACTGAATAAATGAAGTAAGCATTTGCTTGCGTCCTTATTTCTTAATAGAGATGGAAAGAATTTCCCTGTCGAAAAATAGCTTTTGTGACAGTTGAGAAGAATGATGGAGCAGTGAGATTTTGCAGTTTTTCCTACTGTTCAGACATCCCAGAGGGTTCCAGAGGGACCTCTCTATGGAAAGTAACAAATGGATTTTTTTTCTGCACAAAGAAACACACAGTCTTTTTTTTCCTGCAAAAACCTCACATTTTCCACACAGAAAATATATTTTTCTATGCAGAAAACACAGTTCCTCTGCACAGAAAATGTGCTTTATATGCAGGAGACAGTGTTTTCTATATAGGAGACAACATTACAAAACCCCACATGTTTTCTGTGCAGAAAAACTCTCTGGAATATTTGGGGTTGCTTCAATAGGGGAAGAATACTGTGCAAAAATATATGCTCTCTCATATAGCAAGGGAAAAAAAACCCTACGGTAATTATTTGTGCTTGCATGAGAGGAAGAAATAATTAAGGATTTACATCTCTGTGTCTCTGTGAGTTGCCTTCTTAATAGAATCATAGAGTCACAAGAGACCACAGCGGTCATCAAGTTGAATCCCCTGTCATGCAGGAACAGACATTCAAGGCACTTTCCACAAATGGCAATCCAGCCTCTTTTTAAAAACCTCCAAAGAAGGTGACTCCACCACACTCAGAGGCAGCATATTCCATTCTTGAACTGCTCTTACCATCAGAAGGTTCTTCCTGATGTTTAGGTGAAACCTCTTTTCCTGTAGTTTGAATCCATTGCTCCGTTTCCTTGTCTCTGGAGCAACAGAAAACACACTTGCACCATCTCCATCTCTAGCTAACTGATAGTGGCTTTGCATGGCTTCAGACAGGGATGTTCCTTATTCTGGTAACAGGTGTGTCGTGTTGAGAACAACCAATGGAAGTAGGAGTGTCCCTGGAACATGTCCAGAGGAAGGTGATCAAAATGATCAAGGTGCTGGAAACCAAACCCTGTGAGGAACAACTGAGAGAGCTGGATATGTTTAGCTTGGAGAAGAGAAGGCTGAGAAGTGGCATGATAGTTATCTTTAAATATCTTAAGGGGTGCCTTATGGAAGATGGCACCAGTTTATTTTCTTTTGGTCCAAAGATTAGAGTACAAACCGGTGGATTCAAATTGCAAGAGGAGAGATTCCTAAACTTTAAGAAGAACTTTTTCTTCTTTGTTTTTTTACTGTAAGAGCTGTTCAACAGTGGGATGGGCTAGCCTCTTCTTTTGGGGGTCTTTAAACAGAGATTAGGTGGACATCTTTCAGGAGGACTTTAGTTGTATATTCCTGGATGGCAAGAGGTTGAACTAAACAGCTCTTGTGTTCCCTTCAGACTCTTATGATTTTAAGATGCTATGCAGCCAGAGGGGTTGACTGTGAGACCTTCTGCATGCAAAGCACTTGCTTTCTGCCACTTGGCCACTTTTGTAGATGCTTTGTGAAATGGCAGGCTGTTTGCTTAAAGCAGGAGTGCACAACTGTGGGAGTGGGGAGCAGGGGCCAATTTTACCCATTTTGATGTCTCCTAGCAGAGGATACACAGTTGCATTTTGGTGCATTGGAAGCTGCTCCAGAGACGAAGACAAGGAGCAATGGATTCAAACTGCAGGAAAAGAGATTCCAACTAAACCTCAGGAAGAACTTCCTGGCAGAGCTGTCCGGCATTGGAATGCACTGCCTGGGAGTGTGGTGGAGTCTCTTCCTTCTTTGGAGGTTTTTAAGCAGAGGCTGGATGGCCATCTGTTGGGAATGCTTAGATGTGGGTTCCTGCATGGCAAAATGGGGTTGGACTGGATGGCCCCTGGGGCCTCTTCCAACTCTATGATTCTAACTTCAGCTGATTTGAAGGGGTGCATGGGAATTTGGGGTTTAGAGGGATAGAAGAAGCAAACCACCACATTTGTGGCTGGTTTTGAGCTCATTTGACTGGTTTTAGAGCAAAACATTACCCAACAATTAATGCAAATAAATTTAATTATTTTTAGGATGGGGTTGGTGGGTCACATCCAGATTCTGGGAAGGGAGGAGAAGTCACTCTTCTTCCATTTTTTTTTCTGGGTTTGATGAATTTCGAGCAAAATGCTCGCAATGGGTCAGTCTTTCTCCAAATACTTGCCCATTTGTTCTCTCTTTGCCAGTCTTCCAGCTATACTTTTGATGGAGGAGAGCTCAGAGATAAGCAGGTAGTGCCATTGGTAGGGCCCCTACCAGAATCTCCTTTCTTTTAATCTCTTTTCATATGAATCCAATGATTTTGGTCATATTTATGGAGGCTCCATCTTCTGCATGGTAACAGTGAGTGGTAATTTCCATGTCAGGAGTTCATTAAATCTGCTCTAGATATTATCCCATACTGTAAAGGTGTTGTCCCGGGTCCTGAAGCCTACCTCCAAAATAGGTTCAGGACTTTGGATAGGTCCTTTAAAGTCTGTACTAATAATAGGGTGGATAAACAAACCACATCTTCACTGTATCCCCAGGTGGACTCGGAGCTGACTTGAACCCCCAAACACAAGGTAGGAAGGTAGAAAAGAGAAGGAAAGACAGACAGACAGACAGACACATACAATTTTGGCCAAAGGATCTATCCAAGAAAGGAAGGAAGGATGATTTATTCTTTCAGGCTTCCCTTCTTTTGCCATTTTTATGTTTATATTAAAGAATGCTTACAAGAAAGAAAAAATTCATGCATCAGTGTCTGCAGAGTCACAGCTTGTATATGTGTTACCTTCTATCTGACCCGTAACATTCCTAAGTCTGTGTGTTTAAGGCAACATCTCGGGTCATTCCCAAAGACATCTTTTACGATAGCAGTGCCCTTTGCTTGTACGGACTGATCACTGACATGTACCTAGGCAGCGCAACCAATTCTAAAGCAAGGTTGTTTGATGAGCCCTGAGTGTCTAAAATGCCAATTAATACCGCAGCCAATTGTTAACACACATCAATTCTGAAGCAAATTACAGAGCACCGAATTTCAAGCCTAACGCTGAGACCTTAAGTGGAGTCACAGCAGCTATGACATGGAAGCCAGAGGCCATCACTACGGGCCAGGATGGCCTTTGAGATCTTTCACAGAGATATAAAAACATGGTACTGAGAAAGCCTGAAATGCAAGGATTGTGAGTCACCAAAGACAGGTGAAAAAAGCAAGTGAGCAAACACACTGAAAGAAACTCCACACCAGGCTTCTCTCTCTCCTGCAGTCTGAAACCATCAGAAGGGTTCTTTCTGCGGTCTTTGTTCACAGCCGTCTCCTTTCCTTCTAGAATCTGTGGCTTGGAATTGGAAAAAGCCAGACTCTTAGATCGTATTCTTTCTCATGCTCGAACCCTGCAAGTTTGCAAGCAGCCCTTGGAAGATGCAAGCTACGTGTTGCTCCGGCAAACAGCAAATAAATCACGTAGCAGGGAGGCGATAAATCTTGCATGAGATTCGGGCTGTCTGAACTCTGGTGACTGTGCAGAAAGCGTATAAATTTCTCGCCTGGGAAGGGAAGGGCAGGAGGGGAGGAAGGAGAAAGAGTCTCCCAATTTTGCTGTTAACTTTTGGAAACACTTGATGAGTTTGGATTCATTAAGTGTTCCACAGCCTTGTTAATTTAATAAGTGCGGATGACGTGGTTACATAAGACAACAATCAGTAATTTGAAAAAGGGTGGGAGGCAGAGCTGCTGAGAAAGAATAACAAAGCAGTCATTACACAGCAGAACGCTTAAGCCTTCCTCCCCAGAATGAGCAAAACTCAGGCTGTTTTCTTTTTTTCCACATTGATTTTTAAAAGGCTGAGGATTTAAAATTAATATTAGCTCTGACTCAGGCTTTTGGTGCAGGGAGATAGGACCGCGGTAATTGCAAAGAGAAGAATTAAAAAGATTGGAACATGAATGGCGTGGCGGTGGCTATTGTCTTCTGACTGTTCATAGGTGATGCAGTAATGAGCATTTAATTAAGATGGGCCCTTCATCTTCCAGGGGTTCACACAGTTACTTTGTGATGCAGATTGGAGAGTTGGGTAGCTATGGGATTTCTCAGTGGGTGCAAGAGGAGCTGTGGAGTGAGAGGGAGGAAGGCAAACCCCAAAAACAAAAGTCAACAGTTCAGAAAGCATTGCGCAGGTGATTAACGTCATCATTATAGTTACTACTATTGTTATTAAATTTGGCTGGAATTCATGATCACAGTTGCAAATGCGTAAAGTAGAGTTATCTATTTATAATCTATTTGTATTCACAATCTCTACATATTCATAGACTCACAGAGTTGGAAGAGACCCCAGGGGCCATCCAGTCCAACCCCCTTCTGTCATGCAGGAACCCCCATCAAGGCATTCCCAACAGATGGCCATCCAGCCTCTGCTTAAAAACCTCCAAAGAAGGAGACTCCACCACACTCCACTGAGGCAGCAGCAGATTCCAGTGCCGGACAGCTCTGACCATCAGGAAGCTCTTCCTGAGGTTTAAGTGGAATCTCCTTTGAATCCATTGCTCCTTGTCCTAGTCTCTGGAGCAGCAGAAAAACAAGCCCACTCACTCCTCGACATGGCATCTCTTCAGATACTTAAACATGGCTATCAGGTCCCCTCTTAACCTTCTCTTCTGCAGACCAAACATACCCAGTTCCCTAAGCCGTTCCTCATAGGACATGGCTTTCAGACCCTTCACCATTTTGGTCGCCCTCCTCTGGACACACTCTGGCTTGTCAATACCCTTCTTGAAATGAGGTGCCCAAAACTGGACACAGTATTCCAGATGAGGTCTAAACAAAGCAGAATAGAGTGGCACTATTACTTCCCTTGATCTAGACACCATAATCCTATTCAATAAGACCCTGAATAATATAGTGGTTTGAGTGTTAGACTATGACCCTGAAGACAAGAGTTCAGTTCCTTGCTCAGCCATGGAAACCCACTGAATGACCTTGGGCATGTCACATACTCTTAGCTCCAGAAAACACCATGATAGGTTCACCTTAGGGTCACCATAAATTAGAAATAAAGACTGCACATAATCAGTAGTGTAGGGAATACATAGAGGTTGTAAAAGTTCCTCTATTCTGATTTACCAGGCAGCAGCCATTGTGAGCAATGGGGTTTTATTCTCCCATTGATTAGCACGGAGCAGACTGAGGTTTCCACCCTGCTGCCACCAGTGATCTCTGGTGAGAGAAGAAATTGCCACAAGGCTCTTGTTTCTGACTGTCATACCCAAGATCACTTGTGGGAAGGAGGCAGAAACATCAGTCTGCTTTGTCCTAATTGACAAGAGAACAGATTCCCATCACTTACAGTGGCTGCTGCCTGATAATTCAGGACTGGGTGGGGTTTGGCTGAAGGATAGTACTTAGTTCAATTAAGATAGTTATATATCTTAGGGCCCTTCTGTTATAGCACTATTATCCCACTTTTAGCATCCTATGGAATCCTGGGGTTTGCAGTTTACTGAAGCCAAAGAGCTCTCTGGCTGAGAATTCTAAATGCCCTTCCCTAAACTACAAACCCCAGGATTCCATAGGATGTTGAAAGTGGAATAATAGCACTATAACAGTGTTATGTGGAAAGGCCCTAAGTTAACAGGTAGAATTCTGGCTTTTATTTATGTCCCTCCCCCCTTTCCCTAGGACTGGGGCTAAAGGCAGCTTACACATTTAGAATATAAAAAAGAGACAAAGAAAAATCAACTTTAAAACTGCAGCATTAACCGTATTAAAAACATACACTTTAGAAAAGATTTTAAAAGTTAAACAGTGCAATTTAAAATAATACAGTTCCTAAAGTCCTTTCCTTTAAAGGCTTTTCTAAAAACCTGTCAGAATAAAAAAAAAAAGTATTTACCTGCCACCAGAAAGACAACAAGGAAGGGGAGCCATTCTAGCTTTCTTAAAGAGAGTGTCAGAGTCAAGGGGCAGCCACTGACAAGGTCCTCTCTTGTGTTTCTTGCAACCATACCTGTGAAGGTAGTAGGACCGGGGCCATTTCTGCACTAGACTGTTATAGTGCTATTATTCCACTTTCAACATCCTATGGAATCCTGGGGTTTGCAGTGTAGAGAGGGGCTTCAAGGTTCAGACTAAAATCCAGAATATGTTCACTACCCAACATGAGTCTAACTGCAAACCCCAGGATTCCATTGGATGTTGAAAGTGGAATAATAGCACTATAACAGTCTAGTGCAGAAATGGCCTGAGAGAAAGGCCTCTCTTGTGTATCTCAGGCTCTGGGCAGGTTCATACGTAGAGACACTGTCTGATAGCCTGTACCCAACCGTATAGGGCTGCATAGGTCATAGCCGGTACTTTGAATTGTGCCTGGAAACACACTGCCATCCAGGCAGGCTGTTGGAACAAGGGAATTTTATGATCCCTATAAACAGCCCAAATTAACATTCTAGTTGACCTCCTAACTATATAAGTCCTAACAAAATGACCCTCCTAACAGTACAGTGGAGTGTTTAAAGTGCTGGACAGGCCATTTCTGGTAGCGCTATTATTCCACTTTCAACATCCTATGGAATCCTGGGATATAATAATAGCACTATAATAGTCTAATGCAGAAATGGCCCCAGATTATCCCCTCAGCTTGGAAACTCTATGGAAACCTTAGACCAAACATGTTTTTTTCTTAGGCTGACCTACCTCACAGGGTTGATGTAAGAATACAAATAGGGGAGCAACAAAAGTCATGTGCATTGCCTGCAGTTCCTTGACAATAACATGGGGTATAAAGGTAACCAACAAATTGATGGGACCAAACTACATTTCATAGCAGATCCAGATCTGGCACCCTGAATGTCTAGAAAGAGCTGTGATTTGATAGAATGCGTGAGGAATTTATAGATTGATTGATGTCCTGCCCTTTTGTCCAAGCAGAGCTAAAAGTGTTTTACTGTGTGAATTAAACTTTTGGCTTGGCATGGAGAAAAGGGCAGGACATTAATCAATATCACACACCCCAAAAGGTTCGTTACTTTGGACTGTCCCTTTAAAGCTCAGACTAAGATCTAGAATATGCTCACTACCCAACATGGGTCTAATAATATTAAAGGATGACTTAAAGATAATGAAAGGTCAATTAAATCAGAAACAATGCTGAATAATAAACAGCTTTTGAACATTTAACATATGGGAGATGGAGCAAGGGGAAGTACAGCGTCTCTCATCAGAGGAGCCTTCCATGGCTGGGAGGAAGGACTGAAAAGTTTGCATAAATATCAAGATCCAAATGGAAAGGTCTTTGCCTGATGGCAGATGAAGCAGAGAGGGGGCCATCCCAGTCTTTTGTGGGAGAGAGTTCCACTGTCTTGAAGCAGCCACAAAGAAGGTCCTTTCTTATATTCTTACCAAAGGTGCCTACGAGAGTTGTTGTTTCCAGCTTATGGTGACCCTAAGGCAAACCTATTGCAGGGTTTTCTGGGGCTGAGAGTGTGTGACATTCCCAAGGTCACCCAGTGGGTTTCCATGGCTGAGTGGGAAATCGAACCCTGGTCTTCCAGGATTGTGGTCCAACGTTCAAACCACCATACCACGGTGGCTCAGATTTCCAACCCTGATTCACACCATTGTAGATGGAGGGACTTTTCTTCCCGATGTTCATAAAATCATAGAATTGGAAGGGACCACGAGGGCCATCTGGTCCAACCCCTGCCATGTACACATACAGTGAAAGCACTCATGAGAAATGGCCACCCAAACTCTGTTCAAAGATCTCCAAAGAAGGAGAGTTCACAACAGTGATGCGTTTAAGTCTTTGACTCCAAGTCTCCAGTCACGTCTTAAGTCTGGGAGCCAACTTTAGACCCCAATCCATGGCAATTTCCTCACTACACTCTTATAGTGCAATTATTCCACTTTCAACATCCTATGGAATCCTGGGGTTTGCAGTTTCAGGAGGGGCCAGGCAGCCCCTCCTGAGACTGCAAACCCCGGGATTCCATAGGATGTTGAAAGTGGAATAATCGCGCTATAAGAGTGTAGTGCGAAAATGGCCTATATTCCAGAATTTCTGTACAGAGTCAAATAAAGTCAGTTTTAACCACTTAACTAGAGTCAGCCCTCTACATTTGTGGTTTGCCATCTGCAGCTTCAGAAGTGGGGAATAGAATCTTTCTTATTCCCCCTTCCTCAAGTTGGAGGCTTTTGTGCCAATGGGCATAACAGAGCCTGCAGCTTCTGAAGTAGGGAATAGGATCCTTGTTTCTTCCCATTTCTGAAGCTGAAGGCTTTTTTGGAAGTGCAGAATAGGATCCTTTTTACTCACCATTACTGAAACTTTGAAAGCTTTAGAAGGAAGGATCCTTCCTCTTCAAACCTAACACATTTACTGTTTCCCTCTGAGAAACACTCCTTGCTCTCTGGGGGACAGTCTTGTCTTCTGCTCTTAGGAGAAGTTTTTGAAGACTCCTCCAGTATACAGGAGGCGCAGGCTGCTGAGCAGACCTCACCCCACCTCAAGCCCATTGCCTAACCCCTCTGAGAAATGCACCCACACTTTGGGCTTAAGACAGATTGTCCTGTGACCAGTAGGCAAAAAGAGATGGAAGCATTGTTCAAAGTTGTAAGGTTTCTGGATGAATGGGTTAGGTTACTGAACCAAGGAAAACAAGTTGGTCACTAAAAATGTACAGGTCACTAGTCAATCAAGTCAGTGTGTCATTTATTGTTGAGTCAAATCCAAGTTGAGTCATTTAAGTGGCGTAAGTCTGACTTGAGTCCAAGTCAATCAACTCAAATCCACATTACTGATTTACAACCCTCTGAGGCTGTTTGCTTTATTCTCAAAAAGCCTTTAGGATAAAGACGTTCTTAATGTTTAGAAGGATCCTTCTTTTCTTGTAATTTGAATCCATTGATTTGTGTTCTAATCTCCAGAACAGAGGAAAACAAGCTCATCCCATCTTTCACACAACATCTCTTCAGATGTTGGATGGCTATCATGTCACCTCTCAGCTTTCTCTTCTCCAGGCTATAGGGCCTAAATACTCTAAAGCAATGATTCCCAAACTCTAGTCATCTCATGTTTTGGACTTCAGCTCCCAGAAGTTTCAGCTGCCTTGGGCAATGATCAGTGAAGCTGAAGTCCACAACCCCTGGAAGACCAGAATCTGGCAAACACTGTCCTAAAAGCACCACATCCTATCTGATCTTGGAAGCTAAGCAGAACCTGGTTAGTACTTGGGCAGGAGACCTCCAATGAATACCAGGTGCTTTAGGCTGTATTTTAGAGGAAGGAACTGGAAAGAACCACCTCTGAATATTCCTTACCCTATGAAATTCATGGGATGGATATAAATCAACAGGTGGATTGAAGCCACTTACATACGCTGTTTATTTATTTAAATTGTTTAAACCCCACTTTTCAGCCACCAGGGCTCTCAGAGTGGCTTACAAATTGTTAATTGGACAGTATCCCACCCTCAAGTTTACAATTTAAAGACACAACACAAAAGGAAAAGGAGAGGAGGGCTTAGGAACTAGGCATGATGGAACTATGCCTACCTTTTCTTTCTTTCTCTCTTCCTCTGAGGCCAGGGCAATGGCAGATGGGATGGAGGGAAAGCCAGCTAGCCGTGTCTAGCTCCCTAGGTTGTTCTTCACAGGGCTTGGTTTCCTTTGATCATCTGGATTGTCCTTCTCTGGATACGTTCCAGCTTGTCAATATCCTTTTTGAACTGGTGTGTCCAAAACTGAACATAGTATTCCAGATGGGATTGGCAGTGGAATCTGCTGCCTCAGAGTGCGGTGGAGTCTCCTTCTTTGGAGGTTTATAAGCAGAAGCTGGATGGCCATCTGTTGGGAATGCTCTGCTATGTGTTCCTACATGGTAGGGGTTGGACTAGATGGCCCCTGGGGTCTCTTCCAGCCCTATGATTCTATCCGAACAAAGCAGAGTAGAGTGGGAGTGTGACTTCCCTTGATAGGGACACTGTGCTCCAGCTGATGCAGCCTAGAATTGCATTGGCTCTTTGGGCTGCAGCATCACATTGCTGACTCATGTTTCACGTCTGGTCCACTAAGACCCTTAGAGCCTTTTCACACGTGCTGCTTTCAAGCCAGGTGCCACTCCTCCAACATTTGTGCATCTCTTGTTGGTCCTCAAGTATACAGTGACCAAGCAATTGTTCATATACATGTGGAGATACTAATCAAAGCTGGATCAAGGCAGCCGGGGCGCTGGAGCAGTTCTAAAAATAGCCACCCTTATAAACATATGTGGGCTATTTTAGGCCCAGTGTCAGAGAAATAATATAAAATAAAATTTCAAAATACCATAAGCAGAAGCATGGAAATCTCCCTGCGTGGATTCGTTTTCAGCCCTGCAGCTTTAGTGTGAGCCTAACAGCCAGATCTGAATGCATTTTATTGAGTGACTCAAGATCACAATGGTAGCAGAAGCTTGGGAGATTCATAAAGTTCATTTTATCCATTTGACTGATATCCCATGTTTCTGCCAAATGGGACACAACATGAATTAAAACAAGTAACATTTCAAAAATTGTATTATTATATTGTACGTGGTGACGACGGCCCGCATTGAATATGCACAATTTTGGAAAAATGAAACTACACCCACAATGGAACAGTGGTGGACAGCTTTCATGGAAAACAGAAATGCGGATATACTTACACAAAGATTGAAAGGGAAATCAGATGAGGACATTAACAAAGAGTGGAAGATTGTCACAGATTTGGGTTGGGGTAGACAGAGAGTAATACATTTTTCATGATAACAATTATTATACAGTTAACAGTTAATGTAATATCATGTAACAAGTAAAGTAGAGATATATAGCAGGAACTAACAAATTATAGATTATTAACATTTTATTGCGATACGAGGTATAACAAACAGAGGGAATATTAATAATTGTAATCCAGAAAGGAAAGGAAGAAGGAAGAACATTACATGTAAACATTGCAGAAATTATTGTTTGTGTTATCTGTTGAAATTTGAATAAAATTATTTAAAAAAAATATATTATAAGTTGGTAATAAAAAAGGTTTAAAAATAGTTAAGTAAGCAACCGTATTAAAAGCATCAATGCTTTAAAACAACATAAAATCATTTAATACCATGACGAGAACAATAAAAAATAGAGCAGACATACACCTCTGTGTTGTCAAGGCCATTTCTGCACTGCAGTGTTATAGTGCTATTATTCCACTTTCAACCTCCTATGGAATCCTGGGGTTTGTAGTTTAGGCAGGGGCACTTAGAATTCTCAGCCAGAGAGCACAGTAAGAGAGCTCAGTAAACTCCAAACCCCAGAATTCCACAGGGTGTTAAAAGTGGAATAGCAGCACTTTAACACTGCAGTGTGGAAATGGCCTTAGTCACCAACTGTTTGTTCAAATGAAAAGGTCTTTGTCTGCTGGCAAAAGGAGAATGGGAAGCACATCTTAGGCCATTTCCGCCCTGTACTGTTATAGTGCTATTATGCCACTTTCAACCTCCTGTGGAATTCTGGGGTTTGTAGTTTCCTGAGGCCAAAGAGCTCTCTGGCTGAGAATTATAAATGCCCCTCCCTAAAACTGCAAGCCCCGGGATTCCATAGGAGGTTGAAAGTGGAATAACATCACTATAAAAGCGTAGTGTGGAAATGAGATTAGTCTCCCATGGCAGAGAGTTCCAGAGCCTGGGAGCAATCACCAAGAAGGCTTTCTCTCATATCCTCACCAAATCTACCTGTGAAGATGGTGAGACTAAGAGAAAACCCTCCTCTGAGTGGTTGGGAAAGGAACTCCTCTTTTTCTCCATCAGCACTGGAGCCCCTATCCAGTGAGGGGCCTGAAGCAAGGGTTGAACCACTGTTGGCTGGCCCTGGGATCACTCCACGCAGCGAAGTCAGAAACTGTTGCAAGAGTGGTCTGACTGCCTTTATTTGGCGTCAGTGGTGTGGTTCTCAAAAAGAGAGGGAGGGGGGAAGAGCATGCAGTCACATTCAATTCATGTCTGTTTGGGCTTGGCATTTTCCCTGGGGCACGTAGGCTGCAGTCCTCAAGGCCTGATGCCAAGGGCATTCTCAGGGCATCCTGCTAGCAAGGTATTCCTCTCAAGGGACGCAATAGCCGGTTGCTCAGTGATTCATCCTCCATCAAGAGCTGGCTTGTCAGAATCAATGCAAAGCTCACACTGATCCATTCTAGAGGTTTATGGAGGGAGAAGATTGTGTGTGCGCGTGTGTGCACAGATGCACACTCACATGCATCTGTGGAGGTGCTTGTAGATAACAGAAAACAAACAAGCTCACCATATGGGGTAGCGTGACCTTTTTCTTAGCTAGAGACTAGGCTATACAGCCTGCAGGATCTGTTATCACCGTTTGCTAGCCCGACTTTGGAAGATATTAGATATTGTTTTTGATATTACAATTCGGCCCCATTATGCCCCCCTCGGCCAAGTGTTTCGAGGCCCCCGAACAAGCACAGAGCTAGGCATGGCCATTGATTGCTGAACATTCCATTCTCCACCCAGGCAGGCCAGACTCAGCCAGATCTTCGCTTTAGGAGACCTCCCTAGACAAACACCTCATCAAGGATGCACGCTAACACAAAGAACTCCCTGCCCCGAGCAGGCAACTTGACGAGCAAGACGCTTAACTGTCAAGCACGCTGCGTCTGCATACTGGCCATTCCCTTGTCGATTCGGAACTAACTCAATCATGCTAAATTCTGACCTTTCGGAGACATTGTCTCGCGCCCAAACCTCATTGTTCTTCCCCAAGTACAGACTAGCCTATGGTCATATTTTCCCTATAAAACCCCCTGATTCTGAGACCTTCCTCAGATCACTCCGAACTACCATCCAGCCTTGCTGCCGCTTTATCCGATGAGCTTTCCCCTCAGTCTCATTCCGAGACTGCGCACCTATGGACCTCCGCAGTGATCTACTCCGGGCTTCGGACAGGTGTAGTATCACCCAGTTCAACAATCCCTCTTAAAATTCTTCTATACCTCTACCACCTTTATTTTCTATAGTTACTTGTGTGAGTGTGTTGCATACACTGTCTGCTTGTATCACAGTTATTATTTCATATTTGGTGTGCTTCTTGCTTGGCCTGACCCCGTAGACATTGGGTTTAAAGATTCCGCTGCGTTGCCCTGCCTCTCGTTTTGCTAACTTGTACTCTGAGCTAATTTTCCCCACCAATGGTTGAGCATGTTTGGAGTCCCTCGCGGGACCCCCAGTAAACAGGATAACAGATCCAGGGTCTAAGAAATAACCTGCAAATCAGATAATTCCTTTTGGGACAGAATGGTAGAGATCTAGATTTCTGCATACTACTTTCATGTTTATTATGTCAACTGTAAAATAGAGATTGGTTTTCTTTTTGCATTTCTTTCAAATTTCCCTCCTTTCGCATTATCAGTTTATATAGTACCTATATTACTGTACTGTCAGCTCCAAAATGAACCCTTGTGCGCTAAAGTTAAGCCTCATTGGGTCACATTGCATTCCAGAATCTACCCACTTCTGTTGGAGGCAGTCTCCCTGTATGTTATAGCAATCCAGGAATGAGCAAATCCTGTGCATCAGAGACCATTTCCCCTGAAATCTTGCGGGTAGGTGTTGACAGGACACGATGCCACCCCAAAATTTGGTGGCAAGGTAGCAAAAAAGGAGCCATTTCCCTCCATTACTTCACTTTTCAAAATATGGTGCTTGGGAAGTATGCACCTTGCTTTAAAGTCAATTTTTACTTGCAAGAATGCAGCTGTTTGTTAAAAAAAACATGCTTTGTTTGCCTTCTTTGAGCGTGAAAGGATGTAAGAAAAGGGGCTTTTGGCTCCCAAGGTATTTAGAAAAGGGAAGAGTGTGGGAAGGAAAGGAATGGACATACAGTCCTTGAGCCACTTGTTATCCATGCAAGCAGTAGTCTGAATTGGAAGAGACTGCAGGACCCATCTACATCAACTTCCCCCCACCGCTGCCAACACCATTGAGACATACACAACTAAAGCACTTCTAAGAGATGGCCATCAAACCTTTGTTTAAAAACCTCCAAAGACGGAGATTCCATCGTCTGAGGCAGTCTGTTCCACTGTCAAATAGCTCTTACTGTCAAGATGTGCTTTCCAACATTTTGATGGAATCTCTTTCTTATATATGTGAATCCATTGGTTTATGTTCTAGTCCCTGGAGCAGCAAAACACCAAACTCTTTCCATCTTCTACTTGGCATCTCTTCAGATACTTGAAGATGGCTTTCAAAACCCTTCTTTTCTCCAAGCTAAACTTACTCTGCTCCCTGAACAATTCCTCACTGAGTTTGACTTCCAGACTTTGGACCATTTTAATTGCCCTCCATTGGACACATTCCAGCTTGTCAATAGCCTTCTCAAATTATGGTGTCCAGAACTGTACACAATATTCCAGCTGAGGTCTGACTAGAACAAAATAGAGTGGTACTATGACTTTACTTGGTGGGAACACTACTCTCCTGTGCATGCATTGGCTTTGGGGCTATCACATTGTACTATTGACTCCTTTTAGTTTGTGGCCTACGAAGACTCCTAAATCCTTTTCATATGTACCTCAGTCAAGCCAGGCGTCATGTATTCTGTGTTTGTACTTTTCATTATTCTTGCCTATTAAACCTAAATTAACATAAAACAACCAATGACATGACTGTGAAGTTTCTTATCCCTACTGCCACTAGCCAAGGGTGTGCTTATCCATGTTGTTATTGTTGGAAAATTCTGGTGGTCTCTCTCCTGCCCCTTGTTCTAGGGCTTAGCTAGCATAGAGTTTCTCTTTCTTTTGCATGTCAAAGCCTTCTTTTGCATGTCAAACCTAAAGCCTCAGTCTTGCTGTGTGTTATTTAAATGCATGGCTATGGTATCCGGATGACCAGACCATGTGACCCAGGATAGACCCTGGGGTCATTGGCTTTATGTAAAAGACCACACTTCTCTTCTCTTTGCCCTGTTTGCCATTTTGATTCCATTTCCTTCCCTCTGACCATGCTTTGCCTCTCCACAAGAAGATGGTGAGTTAAGAATGAAGCTACTATCTTACCTAATCTTTTTGTTAGCTAGTTAGGGTTTAATCTCTCCAATGTGTATGTAATTGTAAAATTCATTAGTAAACCTTTTATAAGTTTGTAACCTGGAACTGCCTGCCTTGTTTTGCTTTCTAAGTCAGTCTTAGTTCAGGGAAGCCACACAGAGATTGAGAAATGCTTTTTCTGCTACTCTGTTAAAAGAAGGCTGATTCCTTGCAGTTTTAGCTTTCATAGAATTTCCCCCAAAGGGCTAACACCCTGAGAAACTAACTCCCAACAGTTATACTTGGCATTACCAGGAAGATAAGCTAAAAAGAGAAAGGGATGAAGCAGATGTTTCCTTCTTGTACATCTGGTTTGACTTTGGATATTGCCCTGGGGGATCTTTTCATCAAAAGGGAAGGGAGGTTGGACATTTTTGGATATCATCTCCCATAATCCCCTACTGTTGCCTATGCTTGCTGGGACTAATAGGACATTCCAACAATCTCCAGAGAGCCACAGTTGCTAACCTCTGACCTTAAACAATGTAGCTGGGCTTTGGAGAGTGTTTGTTTTAGAAACTGTAGGAAATCATATTTTACAATTGACAGTACTGGCTGTGTAAACTTAACTTAGAGGAAAGGGCAGTGCCCCAGAGGTTCCTAGAGATAAGTTGAGTGCAAGTTTGCAAGAAATGACAGCTGTTTAGGACAATGCCCAAATTCTCCAAGAAAAATTCAGCTACTTGCTGACGAGGATGGAAACAGAAGCTGTTGTCAAGTGAATATGGAAAACTGTTCAAATTTTAATGGGAGCAAAGACCCCCTGGACTTAGCCTTCCCCCCTCAGTAATTTGAAAACCTTGTCCTCCAAGAAATCAGAATACGTATCCTCCAGTTCTTCTGCCCCTAAAGAAAATGTTTGGCATCTTGAGAATCCCACTTTCTAAGAAAAAAAGAAAAAGAATTTTCTAGTCTATAGCAGAGGTGGCTGACGGTTTCAGTAGGATGATGACTTCATCCAGGATTTAGCCTGGAGTTTGAAAGATCTATCCAGGTGCTAAGCCTAATTTGGGAGCAGCTTTCAGAATCTTGGGTAGCTCTTCTATAGCCCCTGGTTCACCATCCTATAAAACCTAGTCGAATTCAACACCCAGAGGAGGGTGTAACTTGTGTGTATTGGATTTAATAGGCCTCTTTTTGTTCCAGGGATGTGGCCAGCCCATTCATCAGAAAGAGGGACCCAGCTGCCCAAGAACCATTTCACACATTACACTACCTTGCAGCTCAAGTGTCTGTTGCAAAGTCAGTAGATGCTGTTGTTTCTGTGGTGTACGTACTTTGCAGATGAATGTGGCGATAGGTACCTTCATGTTACAATCTTAAGCAGTGGCAGCCAGTGTTAATGGGGTGGCGAATGCACTCCGGCTTTCGGTCTGAACTTAAACACTTCTACCCAAGGTGCTGATCAGTTTCAAAGGTAGGGTTCAGCACTGTGGATAACTCCTTTAAAGTTCAGACTAAATCTACCCCGCTGATGCAGCAGCCGCAACAGGTTATAGGCATGTCCTTAGAAAACATTGGTGATGCAGCCAATTTAAAAAATGTGACATGTGAAGTGGCCTTCAGCTTATAGGTTTGAACTGCTGTTAAATCAGACGTAAATAATTATCAGAAACTTGCGGGGGGGGGGGATCACAGTGCCATCCAGGAGAATTTGGCGGCGGGGGTGCTGAACCTCTTGTGTGCCTTCAAGCTGCTTCGGACTTATGGTGACCCTAAGGTGAAGCTGTTGCGGGGTTTTCTGGGGGCTGAGAGTGTGTGATGCACCCAAAGTCACTCAGTGGGTTTCCATGGCCAAGTGGGGAATAGAACCTTGGTCTCTAGGGTCAGAGTGCAACACTCTAACCATTATGCCATGCTGGCTCTTGGGCTGAACCTTCACATGAAAAAAATGTGCCCCATGAGCCATGTTTTCCCCACCCCTGAATTAATAAATTAATTAATTAAATGCTAACAAACTGGATAAAAAAAAGTCATAGAATCATAGAGTTGGAAGAGACCCCAGGCGCCATCCAGTCCAACCCCTGCCATGCAAGAACACCCTCAAAGCACTTCCTTGGACGGATGGCCATCCAGCCTCTGCTTAAAATCCTCCAAAGAAGGTGGAGACTCCACCACACTCCATTGAGGCAACAGCAGATTCCACTGCAGGATAGCTCTGACCATCAGGAAGTTCTTCTTGAGGTTTAAGTGGAATCTCCTTTCCTGCAGCTTGAATCTGTTGCTCCTTGTCCTTGTCTCTAGAGCTGGGAAAACATGCCCGCTCCTTCCTTGACATGACATCCCTTCAGATATTTAAACATGGCTATCATGTCCCCTCTTAACCCTCTCTTCCCCAGACTAAACATCCCCAGCTCCCTAAGGCGTTCTTCATAGGGCTTCATGGCTTCCAGACTCTTCACCATTTTGGTCGCCCTCCTCTGGACACGTTCCAGCTTGTCGATATCCTTCTTGAATTGAGGTGAAGTGAAGGAGGATCCTATGTCATTTTTACCTCATAGGAATCAACAGGATTTGGCCAAATCTTGCCCTCAACATCCATTGCTGCACAGCTCACGTGGAATAATATGTAGAATTATGAATTCTTGATAAGCAGTGTTATAGAATTAAGCTTTCAAAGCCAGGAGTGATTAAAAATAACAGCAAAGATGTACTTAAATGCAAGGAGCAACACTAAAATAGTAAAGTCAGGAGCTATAAAACAAAAACATAAGAAGGAGGGGAGGAAACTCAAAGTGTACAATTTATGTTGGTTGCTGAATTCTGCTTGTTTATGAAATATAAGTGTACGTTCTGAAAAAAAGGGGGTGGGAAACCTAAAGCATGATACCTCGAAAAATACCTGAGGCCCTTTCACACTGCACAAGAAGTGCTATGATTCCACTTTAAATTCCATGGTGACATCCTATGGAAACATGGGATCTGCATTTTAGGAAGGGGTATTTAGAATCACCAGCCAGAGAATTCTAGTGCCTCACCAAACTATAAATCCCAGGATTCTGTAGGGCACAGCCATGACAGTTAAAGTAGAATCACAGTGCTATAACTGTATACTATGAAGGAGCTTCACTTCAGGTTCCAGATCGGCTCCTTTTTCCTTTAAGAGCACATAGATATGCAAATATGTATAGAGTTACTGGTGACTTGTCCACACTGCAGAATTACAGCAGTTTGATTCTACTTTAACTGCCACAGCTCCATCCTAAGGAGTCCTGAGATTTGTAGTTTCATGTGGTATTTAGCATTCATTGCCTACGAATACATCTTCCAAACTACAGTTCCCAGGATTCCATAGGATACAGCTATGCCAATGAAAATGGAATCATAGTACTATCTTATATAGCGTGTAAAGGGCTTTTAGTTGAGGCCAGGCACTGTCTGGACCACAGCAGGGGAAAGTAAGGGGAAGTTGGACTGCAGCTCCCAGAATCCCTTGCTGGCTGGCAGATTCTCAGAATTACAGTCAGAACTGCAGAGAGATTCTCAGAATTGCAGTCCGGAGCTAACTTTTCTAAGTGCTAGTCTGGCCCGAGAGAGTTGAGATGAGCCACCTGGGAAGAGAGATGCTGACAGTGTTCTTTGACTCCATTTTGGTAAGAGATCCACTGGGACTCCTCCCAGGCTGAACTGTTATTATGGATATCAGTTTCCGCTGTGCAGTAGATTGCTTTGCAAGGGTAGCCATCCATTTCCCAAAACATCATTTATCTCCAAAGTACTGCTTAAAAAAAAAAAAAGAATGTCAGCACAGAATTGGGAGAGGAGATACAGGAAGGGGTGTTATGAACAGATAAATCTCACTGAAAAACATCATAAATTTGGGTAATATGTGCCGAACTATCCTTTTTTTCTGCTGTGCCCAATGGGAGCGAATAGCCTTTAAATAAGGGTGTAGTGAACAGTCTCTGAGCATCCACCCGTTTCAGTTGTGGCTTTCAGATTTCAGGGAGATCTTTCCACAATCATAGGGCCTTTCCACATTACACCTTTATAATGCTATTATTTCACTTTCAACATCCTGTGGAATTCTGGGGTTTGTAGTTTATTGAGACCAAAGAGCTCTCTGGCTGAGAATTCTAAGTTCCTCTCCCTAAACTGCAAACCCCAGGATCCCATAGGATGTTGAAAGTGGAATAATAGCACTATAACAGTGTAGTGCAGAAATGGCCTTAATATCATAAGACCTGGTCTTACCGTCAAGGTCAGTAGATAACAAACTTCCCTCTCTTCTCTGTGACAGCTCTTGAGATCTTTAAAGAGCACAGTTGTGTCACCCCTCCATCTTCTCTTCACCAAACTGAGCATACCCAACTCCTTCAGCCTTTCCTCATATGTTTTGTTCTCCACACCGCTTCTCATCCTTCTTGTCCTTTTCTGAACCTGCTCCAACTTGGCTATATCCTTCTTAAAATGAGACACTAAGAACTGAATGAAGTACGCCAAATGAGGCCTGACTAGCACGGAATATAGTGAGACTATGACAGCCCTTGACTTGGAGACTTAGGGAGCTGGGTATATTTAACCTAGAAAAAAAGAAGCAACATGATAGCTATGTTTAAATATTTAAATGGATGTCACATGGAAGATGGAGCAAGCTTGTTTTCTGCTGCTCCAAAAACTAGGACATGGAGCAATGACTTCAAACGTCAGGAAAAGAGATTCCGTCTAAACGTTAGGAAGCCCTTCCTGATGGTAAGACCAGTTTAACAGTGGAATACGCTGCTGTCTGGGATTGTTCTTTGGAAGTTTTTAAACAGAGGTTGGATGCTCATCTGCTGGGAGTGCTTTGATGGTTTATTCTTGCATGGCAGGGGGCTGGATTTGATGGCTCTTGTGGGTCCAAACCGCACTACACTGTTATAGTGCTATTATTCCACTTTCAATATCCTGTGTAATTCTGGGGTTTGTAGTTTCCTGAGGTGAAACAGTTCTCTGGCTAAGAACTAAATGCCCGTCCCTGAACTACAAACCCCAGGATTCCATAGGAGGTTGAATAGCACTGTAACAGTCTAGTGCGGAAAGGCCAGTGGTCTCTTCCAACTCTATGATTTTATGGTTCTGTTAATGCAGGCCAAGATACCGTCTGCCTTTCTTGCTACAGCATCACACTGCTGGGTCATGTTCAACTTATAATCACAAGGTCCTTTTCATATGTAATATGGATAAGCTAAATATCACCCATCTTATGCCTGCAACCTGACACCACCTCCATTTTTTATATGAAGATTGAAATGAGATGGAATACATGATGTGATGCAAAGTTGTTCCAGATGGCTAAGTGATAGATGGACCTATAGAAGTGATCTCTATATTCTAACTGAATGTTCAATAAAGTCCCCCCGCCCCCATAGGCTCTCATGCAGCTCTTGTTGTTATGTGATTTCAAATTGACTCTGACTTGTGTCAACTCTGTCCCAGAAGTTTCTTGGCAACATTTCTTTACAGGAGTTTTGCCATTACCTTCCTCTAAGGCTGAGAAAGGGTTGGCTTTTCTGTCCTGTTGCTGGGCTTCAGATCCTGGTCTCCCAGAGTCCTATTTCACCACTCAAACTACTGCACTATGCTGGCTTTTTTCCAGCTATCATGCCCAAGTGAAAATGTTATCTTTGTGAGAGGTGTTCTTCTGAGAGATCTCTAAAGGAATCAAATTTCTTTGCAGCAACATGCAATACTTTGTCTGGTTTGAAGACTTTCCAGCAGTTCCCTGTGATTCTCCCAAATCCGTGCGTACCTTTACCTTTGCCACCTTCCCTTCTCCCTGAAGTGCCAGGTTTTTATCTGTCCCCACTCCATTCCGACTTTTCTCCAGCAAGAATGTGAGTCTCCTTTTCCAGTGGGGAAAAATGGTAGTGATCTCTTGGGGGGTGGGGGCACAGAATTGGACAAGACGTTGGAGGTGGCCGCATGCTATCCACCCTGTAATGCATATCCTTTTCCAGGTCATCTGAAACACCTTAGGAATCAAAGCAGCTTCGGGAAACAGGAAGAGTACTGGTTATCTCCAATGCCACAGATTTAAGTAGCTTTGTTTGAACTCTGGCTGGTCCGATAAACGTTCTCTTGCCAGTTTTTCCCTTAGTTATGCAGGACACATAGATTTTGTCATGCCCTGGATAACTTGCATTCCATAAACTTCACTCAAACGTAGTCAGCAGTATTTATTTGTGGCAAAGCAAGCCATACAGAAACTTTCAAAGTTGCTGAGACTGAAGCATACATGGTGATTACAGGTTTTATATCTTTCCATACAAATTTAGGTGTGCCAGGCTGTGATTGGAGAGGATCATAAATCTGACATCACCTCATCATTCTAGACGTTTCCCAGACTCACAGTTGTTTACCCATCTTTCATCCCTGAGGCTGGAGCATCTTTCCTGCCTTCTTATCTCTGAACACTTCCAATTCTCACAAGACCTTTCGGTGCTTTCGTTTTCCCTGCTTGGATCTTCTCCTTATTTACTGGATGCACTGTACTAGTGGGCAATAAGGTAACTAACTTTGGAACACACATAGAAGCTTCAAACAGATACTTAGGCCCTTTCCTCACTAGACTGTTATAGTGCTATTATTCCACTTTCAACATCCAATGGAATTGTAAGGTTTACCATTTAAGGAGTGGCATTTGGAATTCTCAGCCAGAGAGCTCTTTGGCCTCAGTAAACTACAAACCCCAGGATTCCATAAAATGTTGAAAATGGAATAATAGCACTATAAGCGTCTAATGCGGAAATGGCCAGAGACTGCTGTGGCAAAAGTGGAAGGACTTTAGCCATCTCCTTATGACCTGCCTGCCTTGAATAGGGCTCCTTGTGTTTTGTTAACAATTGTTCCACCACCATAGATGGTTTCTTTTTCTTCCAAGAATCTCAGAATACTGTGTAATGTCTCTTGTAAATGTCTTAAGAGCAAATAGCTAGGATGAAGATTCCAATTAAGAAGGTGGAAGAAAAATCAACACAGGAGCTCAATGACTGTGACTTTATTTTTTTTAAAAAAAGCTACCAGAGGAAATGAAAAGTGTGAGACAGCGCAAGAGAAGAGAGAGACAGAGAATACATGAAGAAAAGGCTTTCTCTCCAATTATACTCAGCCTCTGTGAGTAGAAAGGGCCAGTCTTACTTCCACTAGTGAAGAGCAGACAATCAGAGTTTAATTCGAAAGCATAGAGGAAAACAGGTCTGGGTTCCAACACATATGTTGGCAGTAAGGATGGAGAGTATATTCAAAAATATTAAAAAAAAATTAGTTGAAAAACCTGGGTTTTTGACTGTTGAGAAAACCTGAGAAAAGGGATTCTTGATTGATGAGAATCTTTAGACAATTCAGAACTTTATTCTGTGCAAAATTTACATGTGGTTGTTTTGCACAGGAGAAAGCTTTTTTCTGTACAGGAAAAAAATGATGACTTTTGAAGACTGAGGTTTCTCAGAGTGGGAAACAAAGGGGTAAATTAATTGTTGCTTCTTCCAAGGAGAAACACTACTTTAACTAAGGGTGCCCTTATTTTTCAGTAAGTTTGGCCCCAGAAGGGAGCTGAAAGTGTCTGCTTAACCCTGTCCCCTCTGGGGGAGTTTCATTTCAAAGCTACCTTCCTCAAGGTCCTTTTTCATCTAAAGGGGCAGAAAATGTGCAATACCCATATCTTTCCTTCTCTCTCTCTCTGGCCATTTCTGCACTACACTGTTACAGTGCTATTATTCCATTTTCAACATGATGTGGAATCCTGGGCTTTGCAGTTTAGGGAGGGACCTTTAGAATTCTCAGCCAGAGAGCTCTTTGGTCTCAGTAAACTACAAACCCCAGAATTCCTCAGGATGTTGAAAGTGGAATAATAGCACTCTATTGGTGTAGTGCGGAAATGGCCTCTGTCTCTCTTCCCCTCAACTGCAGGTCAAATAGCATCTTGGGAAAGGATGGTTTTAAGGGATGAGCATGCTACTTCAGGGTGATGTGATCTTTTTATTTTATATTTTTATATTTATTTATTTAAATAATTCAATTCCCACTTTCTTCTCCCAGCATGGGATTCAAGAGAACTAACATAGTAATGCAGAACTCCACACAATGCATACCTTGAAACTAGGGCCATTTCCACACTAGTCTGTTATAGCACAATGATTCCACTTTCAACATCCGGCTGGCCCCTCCCGAAACTGCAAACCCCAGGATTCCAGAGGATGTTGAAAGTGGAATCATCACGCTATAACAGGCTAGTGTGGAAATGACCTAGGATGAGGGGTTCACTCATGAGATGGCACTCCTTAGGGTTGGTTTGGAGTTGCTTTTGAGTATGCTCAAGAGATGGGCTGAAGACTAAATCTGACCAAGGGTCCATCTTTCCAACATTCTCTTCCTAGTCCATTTTTTCTGGCAAGCTCACACAAAGTCAAAGGATGTCTTCTGTGGATGTCTCAAGCCACTGGTTTTCTGAGGTGTACTGTCTCTGAACATAGAGGGTCCATTTAGATCCACTTGTTAATCTGCTGCTCATATTGACCATGCTTGCACACAATGCTAAACCATGGTTTAACACGATATGCACAAACAGAAAATAGCCACAGTGAACCTTGGATGATGGCTGAATCTGATCAAATTCTCCTCTTCCTCCTCTTGCTTGGCTGAGAAGAGGGGCTCAGAAGTATTCATTAACTTTTAAAGTTAACCTGAGAGCCAGCATGGTGTAGCAGTTTGAGTGGGTTTGATTCCCCACTCAACCATGGAAACCCATCAGGTGATCTTGAGAAAATCACACACTCTCAGCCTCAGAAAACCCCAGGATAGGTTCAGCTTAGAGTTGCCATAAGTCAGAAGCAATTTTAAAGCACACAGCAACAAAAACAACAACAAATATTTGCCGTATCACCTTGGGCTGCACTTGTGGCTAATGTTAACTTTGGTGAGGTTCAAAATGTGAGCTTCAGAAACTGTGGTTTGAGGTGGGCTTGCCTGACACTTTTAACATTCTTAAAATAACCAATTTGTTTCTCAACAAACGACTAAGTTTATTATGTCTACTGTAAATGTCTTAAGAGCAAATAGCTAAAAAGCTTCGAGTATTTACTTTCCTCCATTATGGTGGAAGAAAAGAAGGAAATAAGGAAACACATGAGTCTGAGGCTTGGATGTTGGTGGTCAAACATGGTTTAGCAAGACATGGACACATTATCATTGCTCTCTTAAGAACCTTGCCTCTCTCTTCCCAGACTGTATTCAGACTATCAGTTCTTCATGGCAAGGACCTCACTTTTGTTTCTGTTATTCTTTGAAATACTTTCTGCTGTAATGGTTCTCTATAAATTACTTTTCTCCAGAGTGAAAGAGGAACATAAAGTATACTGTTGAATATGAATTTAATGCAAACTAGAACCTGGTAGATATAGTAAAAGAGAGCTAGTAGATGAAGATCTACAGTGGTGGATACGACTGTTCAGAGTTTTTTTTTACTATATTTTGGATTGGTAGATCCAGATAACCCAAGAATCAGATAAATTTTGATTGCAATGCCCTGTTCTCCCAACTGGACTACCCTCCATGAGCTGATTGCCATCATCTCCCCCAAAACAAGGCCCCTTCCCACCTCCATTAAATGTCTGCCTTTGGAAAACACCCATAATTATAATAATAATGCATTTAAATGGCCCCTTTATAATAAGAAATGTGATGCATGGTGGTGTCTGGAGAGGAAGGATTAATTAGCTCTCCATTACCCAGCTTGAACAATCATTTACCTCAAATTTGAAGACACAATGAATTATTTTGCCCACCACGCCCCTCCCCTCCATGCCTGGAGGATAAAAAATGAGACCTCTTGACAAGAGGGTCACTCAGAAATCAAGTTGCAATCCGAATCTATTTGTTCAGAAACCACTCGCATTCCATTCATCAGACAGTAACAACATTAATAATATAGAAGGTCCCATGACGATGATGAATTCTCCACCAACCAATGCAAGAGCGTATGGCACCAGTACAGATCACTTTGGGGGAGAAAAGACTCCTTCCTCCTCCTCCTCCTCTCTGTTTCCAGGTGTAACCTTCCTCCTGAAACACAGTTGTGCACCCTGGTTGATTTATTGACGAAGCCGGCTGATTGTTATAATTAAAATTGATTTTCAGCTTAAGCTTTACCAAAGAGGCCAATTTATTAAAAAGTCGGAGTAGCATCTGCAAAGGAGGTCAGGTGCTACGAGATAGGAAATGGGTGAGCGAGGGCTGGATCCTGATGGCTTCTGTCAGTGGAAGACAAAAGCAAGAACGGCTTCCTGCGCACACATAATAACAGAAGGGAAAATGGATGCGTTTATAGAAGAAGTGAGATTATGACTGTTTGAGCACTCATCCAAGACCTGTTTGCACAGTCTGAATTCTCTATCTGGGATTCACTGTAATCCCCTGGAAAGGGCATTGAGAGGGAGAGAGAGTTAGTAACAGAACAGACACAGCCTACCAGTGATGTTGTACATTTTCACGTCCAGGCAGGCTCATCAGCACGGTCCCTATAGCCATGCCTCCATGGAGAGTCCCTCCAAAAGGCAAACTGCCCTAACAGCTCCTTAGCTCCACAACAGGCCAGAGTTCCTCCCAAGGTGGTCAAGATCTATAAAGCAACTGGCTTCACTAAGCAATATAATTTTGAAAGATATGAACTGAAGTCCTATGATGAGCTTGCATACTGTAAATCTACCATCTGGTAGCTACATGGTGGCTACACTGTACTTCCCTTTTGCTAAATTCTATATCTGTCAGTGTGTTTGCTTGTTACCCCCTTGAGCAATCGGGAATTCACAGTGGCTGTTTCTGCAAAGGCAATGAATCAAAGAGTACATTGAAGACACCGATGTTGTTCAAGTGGGATTGTGGCTGGGATTTTGTTGCTCGGTCCCATCAAGTGTAGATCCATTGATTCAGTTGTTGAATAGTGAATTGTCACATACATATATCCCATTGATTTAATGTCTCTACTCAGACTGGGGAACCAAGCCCAAACCAGCAGTGATACAAAGCACCCAGGGCCTTCTTGGCTCCCTAGGCCACCTAGTCCAGTTGGGCCAATGGGCTACACTACTCCTATCTGGTCATTATGGGGCGGTCCTATACAGCAGCACAAATCAAGCCGACTGCTCTTGCGCTTAAGGCCTGTTCTGGTGACTCAGACCTTAAGATGGTTGGGTTTTATGGCCTGTGTTCCTGCCTCAAGTCTGGTCCTTAAAATGGGTGCTTCACCACATACCTGAATCCATTGACGGTGGACACTGGGCTTCTTGTGGAATCACAGGTTGTCACTAGGATGACCATATTATTTAGTCACAGAAGAGAGAATTGGAGAAAGTGCATCTTGCAATACAGGGAGCAAGGAAAACTGGTATTTTGTGAATGCAATGGATCTTAATTCCCCATTCAAAACCAATGCCCTCCAAATACTTTGGGTTACAATTCCTAAAACTGTGAAGTTGATGAGAAAGAAGAAATAAAGACTCAATACTAGCTAGTTTCCTGAAGTTGGTTGCATTATTTTCTGAAGTTGGCTTGGTTTTGGAACCAGTAAAGCTGTTAATAGGCCTGTTAA
Source organism: Iguana delicatissima (assembly GCA_948472985.1). NCBI lineage: Eukaryota > Metazoa > Chordata > Lepidosauria > Squamata > Iguanidae > Iguana > Iguana delicatissima. The sequence continues at coordinate 70,571 of CAOKZL010001978.1, read as the reverse complement.
TGGAAATATGGAATAGTAAAAAGGTAACAGTGCAGCTGTCTATATTTGAAGTGTAGGTGTTTGTTATGACAGTCCCTATAGCTGTGTCCCTAAAAGCATGTAGATCAGTAGTGCAGATCAGCTGTGTTGGTCCATATAAAAAAATCAGTTCTAGAAGTTTTCAACTCAATCAGAAGTAAGACAGAGCTGCCAAATTTACTTTAGACTGAAGCAAGGGGAATTCATCTCAATACTGTACATTGTATAAAACTCACTATTTTTCTCTCTCTACATCATCATCACACCAACACCACTAAGTAGAACATAAGGCAGGAGCATGAGGAACAGAAGATAAGCATTGGAATTTGTTCTTCCTTTTTCATTGAGAGAGGTACTGGTACCACTGTACTCTGCTTTGGTTAGGCCTCATCTTGAATCCTGTGTCCAGTTCTGGGCACCTCAATTCAAGAAGGACCTGGTCAAGCTGGAGCAAATCCAGAGGAGGGCGACCAAAATGGCAAGAGGCCTGGAAGCCATGCCCTATGAGGATAGACTTGGAGAGCTGGGGATGTTTAGTCTGCAGAAGAGAAGGGTAAGAGGGGACATGATAGCCATGTTTAAATATTTGAAGGGATGCCATGTAGAGGAGGGAGAGGGCTTGTTTTCTGCTGCTCCAGAGACCAGGACAAGGAGCAATGGATTCAAGTTGTAGGAAAGGAGATTCCACCTGAACCTCAGGAAGAACTTCCTGATGGTCAGGACTGTCCGGCAGTGGAATACGCTGCCTCGGAGCGTGGTGGAGTCTCCTTCTTTCGAGGTTTTTAAGCAGAGGCTAGATGGCCATCTGTCAGGAGTGCTTTGAGGGTGTTCCTGCATGGCAGGAGGTTGGACTGGATGGCCCCTGGGGTCTCTTCAACTCTACATTTCTATGATTCTATAATTCATCATTTTGTGATATTAGGTTGGGCAGTTTAGTCCAAAGATAGAAGACAAACAGGGAATACCAAGGAATTCCAAATAAGGCAAGGACATTTTGGAAAGCATTTGCCATTCAGGTTCAATAATACTGAACTGAATGGACTAATATTTTGGCTTAGCATAAAACACAAACATCTGAATCCTATTGGCCCTGACTGAGTATATCTATTGAATCTATGTGATTTACTATATGTTGACTTATCACTCAACACTTGATTCAATGAATCCACTCCAATTGAGATTCACCAACATGATCCAGGCTACAACCAGTTAATTATAAGTGACTAATTGTTTGCCATCACAGCTGGTGCACATCCAGCTCTTACAGAGCTATCCAAGGTACTGAACCCTTCCTCAAAGTAGGGTCAGCACATTGGAGAGCTCCTTGAACACCTGGCATTGAAAGTAAAACCTGGCACAAGTAAAGCCTGGCATGGGAGCTTCTGGCTCCAACTGGATTATTCATTAAACAATTGCTTCCAAACCCTGATGCATTTGCCATCTACAGCGACATGAGAAACAAGTCAGCCTCGTCCTGTTTGGTCCAGCAAGTTATACCTGGCGATGTGTTGTCCAGGCTGGCTGTTTTCTTCACTGATTCACCAGCAAACGTGCCTTTTAATAAGGCGGCTGCTTCCATTAGCTGCTAATCTCATTCTACAACCTCACTGATTGCTTTTGGGAAATCTAAGCACATGGCTGCCGCTGCTGTCCCCCAGACCTCCCCCAGCTATAATACAGTTGCTTCAAAGAACTCCAACAAGTGAGTTAAGCAGAGGGCCTCCTCCTTGTAAATCCGCACTGCCTGTCTTCTCTAATCCAATTATGCTTTACAAGGTGCTCCCATGCTAAATCCTGCAAAATTGTTTCTGATATTTTTACCCACAATTTATGTTAAGCTACTCGGTGTATAATTGCTTGTCTAATCACATGCCCCTTATTTTATTTTATTTTTTTATATTACAGAATTAAGCTTGACACATTTTTTTCTTCTTCTTCCCTTCTCAGCACTTAAGTATCATCTTTGAGCCTAAAATATATATAATTACTTTATGACTCCACTGCTTTCTGCCCATGTTTCTTCTGAAACGATTGGGTTTTGGGAGAGAGGAAGATAATAGCATTTTGGCTATCTGACTTCTATGTTAACAGAATTCTGACTCTTTCTCTTTTACTGACAGCCTAATCAGGGCTTGAGTTCAAAAATGCATTGCTGTTTTCTTGTAAGCCAGAATCCCATTGGTGTCATGCACATGTATAATTTCCCTTAAGTATGGAGTTGTATGGTTTTGTTTTGTTTTGTGGTTTTCTGTGCTTGTCTGAATGGAGTTCCACAAGTGTAACCATTTCAGATGGGCCTCAGTCCTTTTGTTAGTCCTGACTGGAGCAGAGCCAATGATTCAGTTGGATTTCCCTGTGTGTGGACTCATCATTCAACAATTGATTGAACAGATCTACTCTTGCTGGGATTCACTGTCCAGCCATGCAATTGCACATTCTTGGATAGTATGGAATGACTCCGACATGCCTTTTGGTGTCCCACTGGATGGGCTGGGATTACAGAAACAGTGACTGGGCCTTCCCAGTTGCCCAGTGAGACCATAAGCAGGTGCAGGGGCAGATACACAACTGGCCGTACAATATTGGTATATTCAGCAGAAGGGTGGTGTTAGCTCTTATTTGCTGATGGTTCGGAGATGTTCAAAGGTCTGTTCATTACTACGAGAACCATTTCATCTGTGTTTGAAAAGAACCTATTTAGGTAACAGGATTGTAGAAGGTTCTGGCTTGTATGAACCTTGATGATCAACTCAGCTCACTTGAGCTGAGTTTTGTTCTATACAACTGTATATAGCTTTGTGGTTTCTTTGTCATCTTTTTTTTGCCTGTGCTTATACTGTGGAGCTGAACCTTGGTTTTCTAGAATGGCCATGCTTATGAGTCTGGTGTACATGACAACTTGAATATTTATCCTTCTTATTTTTTGCTTGGTTCCAATTGCTCTACTCATATAGACTTTCTTAAATTTCTGTCTGTGAGTTGGAATGAGTAGTCCCTCCAGATGTTGTTGAGCTGCAGCTCCCAGCATATACAGTGGTGAGGAATTTGGGGAGCTGCAGTTCAACAATGCCATGATTCTCACCCCTGTTGTAGATAAATTTTGTTATATGCCTTCAAATCATTTCCAACTTAAGATGAAGCTATCAAGGGGTATTCTTGACAAGATTTGATCAGAGGGGGCTTTGTCTTTGCCTTCCTCTGGGGCTGAGAGAATGTGACTTGCCCAGGGTCACCCAGGGGTTTTTCATGGCTGAGTGGGGATTTGAACCCTGTTCTCTTGAGTCATAGTCCGATGCTCAAATCACTACACCATGCTAGCTTATCATAAAACTTGATTTTATGGGTGTTATCACCACTAAAAAGACTCTGGTTCCCAGTCTGACACCTGACTGCTTGCCTGTTGCTAGTTCGTTCTAACTCTTCATCTGAATCCTTCTGCAGACACATTGAATTAGTGGAATTTACCCACCTGTTGACTCACAACTCAGCAGTGGAGTCAATAGATCAACCAGTGGGACTCAGGACCTTTTGGTCTTACACTCCAGGGAGGAAAAGGTACAGAGTTTTGCCCTTTGTAGCCGTGAAGCCACAAAAACATCCTCTAAGTTATTGGTTTTCCCTGGCACAGACTGAACTGGACAGAAGGGGGTGGTGGCAGTCCTACCTGTCAAGGTTGTTGTTAATTTGCTTATCCAAGGGCGGGCTGGTGAGCTGCCAGCTTCCTTGACAATAACTGATAACTATTCATAGATGTCTCTTGCTCCATGAATTAATCTAATCCCTCGGAAGTATGTAAATTGGTGGCCGTCACTGCATCTTGTAGTAGCAACATTCATAAATTAATCATTCACTGGATTAAGACCCACCTTTGCTCCATCCTGAATCTGCTGGCCAAACAGTTTCATTGGATGACCCTTGGAAGAATTCCCCTTGACACACACACACATTTAGAGCAGCTTCCTGAATCATTCCCCCAAATGAAAGAAAGCAATTTCACTTGCACACTTTCATTCTTCACTTAGGTGTCTCGCCTACCTCTCATTTTCGAAAATCAGTTCAATTAGTCCTTTTCTGGGTGTGTGGATTTTTTCCTGCTGTTACCCTGTTTACTGGGGGTCCCGGGAGGGACTCCTAAATAACCAAACAACAACACACAATTTTGGGGAAAATTAGCTGGAGCACTCATTTAAGCTAGCAAGAGGCAGGGTACCTTTGCAGGATCTTGCAACCCAATGTCTACGGGGTCAGGCTAAGTCAAGAAGCACACCAAAATATGAAATTAACTGTGATTTTATTAAATACAGGCAAACAGTGTATGCAACACACTCACACAAGTAACTATAGAAAATAAAGGTGTTAGCGGTATAGAGGAGTTTGAGGGATTATTGAATTGGGTGATACTACACCTGTCCGAAGCCCGGGGTGGATCACAGCGGAGGTCCGTAATTGCGCAGTCTCAGATGGAGACTGAGGGGAAAGCTCGGCGGACGAAGCGGCAGCAAGGCAGGATGGAAGTTCAGAGTGATCCGAGGAAGTTCTCGGAATCAGGGGGTTTTATAGGGAAAATATGACCGTGGGCTAGACTGTACCTGGGAGAGAACAATGAGGTTTGGGCGCGAGACAATGTCTCCGAAAGGTCAGAATTTAGCATGATTGAATTAAGTCCAAATCGACAATGGAATGGCCAGTATGCAGATGCAGCGCGCTTGACGGTTAAGCGTCTAGCTCATCAAGTTGCCTGCTCGGGGCAGGGGGCTCTTTGTATTAGCGTGCATCCTTGATGAGGTGTTTGTCTAGGGAGGTCTCCTAAAGCGAAGATCTGGCTGAGTCTGGCTTGCCTGGGTGAAGAAAGGAATGTTCAGCAATTAGTGGCCATGCCTAGCTCTGTGCTTGTTTGGGGGCCTCACAAACACTTGGCCGAGGGTGGCAAAATGGGGCCGAATTGTGATACCAAAATGATATCTAATATCTTCCGAAGCCAGGCCAGTTCACGGTGATAACACTGCTACCAAAAAACCTGTGGTTTCAAAGTCCTCAGAACCTCTAAGTTTTATCAGGAAGCATGTGTGTGTGTGTGTGTGTGTGTACGAGTATGTGCCCCAGCCACATGAAACGTTAAAAAGGGTGAATTATGATCAGTCTGAAAATGGGAGTTATAATGGAAATCTACTGACCGCTGGGCTGTCCACTACAGAATGGGGGAAAGGATCTATTGCTTAACGAGAAGAAAATAAAATGTTGCTGTTGGCGGTAGGCATGATCTTTTCTTTTTGGTTGCCTCTCGCATTGAGGCAGCTTGTCATCTGGGAGTCACAGTAGCTGATGGATGGCTGTCCTGACTTACCTTGGTCAGCTCCCCAGTCAAGTTGATTTCGTGCCCTTCAGTGGTGATCAGTTCCACCATGCTGGTATGAATATTTCCCTTCTGCTTGCATTCTCCTTGGTGCAGAGAAATGTCTCCTTTATTCTTTCATCCAATCCCCATTACAGCTCTTTCCGGACCCCTAGTTGTAGTAGCTTCAATCATCCTCATCATCCACCCTCTTTATCTTTTCCTTCATCGTCCTGTATTTTTCAAAATAATGGGATTCAAGGCATCTTACAAATTATTAAAACCAGTAGAGATTAAAAACCATACCAAAAAAATCAGAAAATTTGCACACACACACACACACCCATTCTATAGAGTTAGTTCAAATTAATCAAGAGACAATATAAAAAAATCAGCACACCATTAAATGCCCATTATAGTCAGTGCCTAACTATGCCTGGCAGAATAGAAAGGTCTTCACTTGGTGGCAGAATGAAAGCAAAGAGGGAGCCATCATATTCTTCCTAGAGAGGGAATTCCAAAGTCTGGGAGCAGCCACCAAGGAAGACTTCTACCTTGTTTCCACCAAATGGGCCCACAAAGGTAGTGAGGCAGAGAAAAAGACCTCTCTCAAAAGTCTTAGAGCTCAAACAGGGTCATCAAGGATTCATCAGATAGCCTGTACCCAAGCTGTATAGGTTTGTATGGGTCATAACCAACCCTTTGGGCTGTGCTCAGAAATGGATAGCAAATTGGTGAAATTGCTGCAACAGAGAAATTGCATGATCCCTGTAGCCAGCCCTAGTTAACAATCTGGCTGCTGCAGTAGACATCGATAGTCACTGGATCCACTGAAGAGTTTAGTCGAGTCTATCCAAAATGCAGAGGTCTATCTGCAAGATAAGTTTAGCCTCTTGGGTAGCTCATTTAAAGTTTAGGTGAAACCCCAGCATGGATTGACTGCTCCATTGATAGAGGTTCCACCAGCCACCGTTGGGCCCTATAAGACCTATATGATTTGAAACCTACACTCCAATGAGGGGGAAATAAGTAGACAGTCACTGGACTTTAGTTCAATACTACACTCTTATACCATGCTTTTAGTGTGCAAATCCACACTTACATAGTTACACGGTGCTTGCGTTGCACCATTTTTCTGTTGAATGCTGACATTATGGCCACATCAGCCAATGAAGCATAAGAGTTCTACAGGTGGAACTAAGCTATGGCTCCCCCCACCCCAGGTATCAGAGTTTTGCTAAAATGACCGCCCCCTTGGTGGCCATTCTGTGGCTGGTGGAATGTGGTAGAAGGGTCTGAGACGCATCTGGCATTGCTTCACAGCCACATGGACAGTGGTGACATCTTCCACTCAACAGATTACGTCATTCATCTGTATCTGACTATGGCGCATAGCCAGATACTTCTCTGATCACCTGTGCTGTCCACCAGCCATGGAATAGCTATTCAGGAGGCCTGTCCCAGCAAATGTGTGAGCCCTGGGGGAGCGTTGGTCCTCCTGGCAGTTGGAAGAGAATATTTGTAAATACAATTTAACATAGAAACAATAAATAATACATATCAGATCCAAATAATGCAATTGTAAATAGAAATAATATATTAATAGTAGATATACAGTAAATGTCTTTCCTAGGATTGATTAAATTCTTGAAATATATTTTTTTTAAAAAGCAAGCATACTAAAGGAGACCAAAAATGTATTTTACTGTTAGATCACAAATAGGTGAGCACCAATCTAACCAAACGGTTGCATGCCATACATAGAATATAGATCATTTCTATTATTGAAAAGAGGGGGAAAGGGGAACAAAGGACAAACTATTTCCAAGCTTGTCATTGTTCCTTGTCTACAGGAATAGTGAATGAGTGCTCGTACTGGCGGTGATCAGAAACATGCTCTATGTAAATATCTCAGGCACACCTAATGGTACCATTAGCTTGCACATAAGTCTGGCATAGCACTTTCCAACCCCACAGACTCTCAGAAAAGGTTCATTTGCTGGATTCCAGCCATGCCAGGCTCCTACAAGTAATACATAGATGGAGACCACATAACCCCTTTGTGTCCGTACATCAGCCAGAAAGCCATATTTCTGGTGTTTTTATTCTCTAACCTCCCTCATGGCTGGGTTCCTGTTCTCAAAGGAGATCATAGAATCATAGAGTCATAAAGCTGGAAGAGACCACAAGGGCCATCAACTCCAACCCTTTGCCATGCAAGAATACACAAAGAATTCCCAGATGGCCATCCAGCCTCTGCTATAAAAACCTCCAAAGAAAGGGACTCCACCACATTCCCAGGCAGCACATTCCAGTGTCAAATGGCTCTTAACCATCAGGAAGTTCTTCCTCATAGGTGGAATCTCTTTTCCTGAAGTTCGAAGCCATTGTTCCATGTCCCAGTCTCTAGAGCATCAGAAAACAGGCTTCCTCCACCCTCCATATGACATCCCTTCAAATATTTAAACATAGCTTTCAGGTTGCCTCTTAACTTAACTTGAGGTAAGATAGTTAAGGGAAAAATGGAGATGCCTTGGAATTTCTCTCAAATGGCTTAATAGTGATAAGGAAAAAGCCCGTGAATGAAGGACAGCGTCCTTCTTGTGAACTGCAGGACACAGTCACAGAAAGTTTACTAACTGGGGGAGGGAGCGTTCCCAGAGATGGATTGCTTTATCACTGCAGCCTCTCGACATGTGCACAAGAAAGAGAGAGGCCATAGATCTGCAGAAGAAGCTGGGGAAAAGCTGTGGTTATAATTTTACAGTTCACTGATGTGAAATGGAATCCAGTAAATAAAAAGCCGCACTTCCTGAACTGTGTAAATCTGCCAGAGCTTGGAATTATGAATCATCCGGCCAGCCAACTGGGTGGCTTTCCACCCAGTACATACGGATTTGTACGTGGCAAGGACATATCACATCACACGTGCAAATAGTTCAGGAGACTAGGTCTGCCGCCTATCTCAGCCTTGTGCAAAAGAGACCTTCTTGTAGGGAGGGCATATCTACTTGGGTCATAGGCTTGTTTCCACATGCCCACATCCAGAAAGTGTCATCCTAGGGATGTATGAAAGTGCCTTATATTGAATCCACACTCCTCAGCATTGTTGACATTGACTGGCAGTGGATGTCTGTGGGTTCAGGCTGAATCCTTTCCGAGATCTACCTTGAGATACGAGTAATTCAGCTGGGGACATTTTGTGTGCAAAACATGTAGCTCATTGCAAAGCTCTGCCTACCCATCTCAGGACTGACATTCTGGAATTCCAGGATCTTTCCACTCTAGTTAAAACTCTCAACCTTCAGGTTATTCACAGGCCAGTGGGTTTCCTATTGGAGCTGAAAATTAAATTATTTATTTTATTTTGTTAGTTAGTTTATATTCCCCCCTTCTCCCAATATGGGCCCAAGGCAGAATACTACAAGGGTAAAACAAGGCAGAGCTTTAAAAAATGATTATAAAATGTTTAATATTAAACAGGCTATGATATTCAAAAACATTAATTTTGAAAAGCATAAAATTATTTAAAAACATAGCAGTAAAGATAAGATTTTGTTGTTGCTGTGTGCCTTCAAGCCGTTTGTGACTTATGGTGACTCTGGGGTTTTCTAGGGCTGAGAGTGTGTGACATGCCCCAGGTCACCCGACAGACTTCCATGGGTGAGTGGGGAATCGAATCCTGGTCTCCAGGGTCATAGTCCAATGCTCAAACCACTATAATAAACTGGGTCTCAAAAGGTAAAAATATAGCACATAAATCCCATAAAAAGACTCTTCTGCACACCCAGTTACTCATTACTCTAAAAAAAAAGCTCTTCTTAATTGCTGTCAAATAGACTTTGGCTTATGGCAACCCTATGAATCAGAGATCTGCAAGTCACCCCCTTATAACGCTGCTCAGGTCTTGCAGACTCAGGGCTGTGGGTTCCTGGACTGAGTCTATCCACCTGTAGTGTGATCTTGATATTTTCCTTCTGCCTCTCACCTTGCAAAGCATCATTGACTTTTCCAATGAATCCTGTCTTCTCAAGATATGTCCAGAGTACAACATACTCAGTTTAGTCTTCTTGCCTTCTAGGGAGAGTTTCAGCTTTATTTTTCTAAGACCCATTCATTTGCCCTTTTTAGCAGCCCATAGTATCCTTAGAATTCTCTCTATCAACTCCCCTCACTGTCCAGCTTTCATAACCGTATGCAGAAATTGGAAATACGACAGCACAGACATTCGTGACTTTGCTATTTGATGATATGTCTTTACAGTTGAAGATCTTGTCTAGTTCTGTCCCAACTGCTCTTCCCAGTTTTAGAAGGTCTTTTCTTGTTGGCAAAAGGAGAGCAGAGAGAAGGGACCAGCCTAGTCTCCCATGGAAGAAAATTTCACACTCTGGGTGCAATTGCTGAGAAGGCCCTGTCCTTGTGATCCTCACCAGATAGTCTTGTGATGATGGTGGGACTGAGAGAAAGCCGCTTTTTGCCCAAGTGAGCTAGAAGGTGTAATCAAAGATGACCTGAGGGTATTACTGGGCGCAATTAATTTAGATGAGTACAGATCTGTTTAATGCACAGCAGATAAGCAGGGAATCAAGTCTCTGAGATGAAGGCCCAATATGCCAGAAATTAAAGGCAACTTGATGAATTTCAGGCCCTTTCTGCAACTCATTGCTGGGGTGCGGGGATCATGCAAGCAGCCTCTAGCGAAAGGCTCTCATGTCCCGGTTCCTTCAGCTCCGCAGCTGCTGCCTGCTCACGTGAGAGCCCCTCCTCTTCCTTCCTCAGTGCAGCCTGGGATTTTCCCAGGCTGCGCTGGGGCAGGAAGCATGAGCACTGCAGGTCCGGAGCTCCGCACGCATGGCAAGTGTGTGCAGGGCCCCGAAGCAATGCGCGATCACGCACCATTCTCTGCTCGCAGCCAAAAATGAAATAGCGCACGATCGGCACCTGCCAGACCCTGGAGTGTCACACAATTGTGAGTCCGTCGTGTGGACTGCTCCTCACAGTCACGTGATGCTCCAGAGGCCCTTTGGCATGATGAGTGCCATGGGAAAAGGGCTTCAGAGATTTGAAAATGGTTTAAACAAATTGGATCAAAAGGTTAGTTAAAGTTGGTTCTTACATATTAGAGCTACAATATGCAGAATTAGTCAAAATTAGCCCTTATCAAACAGTATACTTGACTTTGATTGTCCAGTACCTCTCTATGTAAAGCTTGCTGCATTCATGGCTTCTCAGAGGTTTTGACTAAAGATTCAGGACTTGCAGCTACCTGTGCTAAGAGGCAAGTTTCTGAAGATTCAGGCAAAGGTGGAAAAAGACTAACCGAGGTAAATTTGGATGTGAAAAATAATCCTGGGAAAATTTGTTTTGAAGGGGATAAAATTAAGTGGTGAAGACTCAGCCTCAAAGAAGAAAAGAAAAAGAGAAGAAGCTGAATCAAGTCAGGGAATCAAGGTGATTTGAAGGGAGAGCAAAATTCACTATGATGTTTTCATTGGGCAGTAACACTTCCCCTCCGATCCCCATTGGCTTTTTTATCACCTTTGACATGCTCTCTTAAGTCATGCTGGACTCTGGTTAGAAAGTAAAGCCCATCGCCATGACATAAATGCCATTACAGGCCCCAATTAATTCTATATATAGTTTTACGAAGCCAAGATAACGATCGGAAGCTTGCTTGGCAGGCATGCCTCAATAACCACGCAGGGCCCAGAGCTCATTAGAAGGGGATTCACTCTGCTGTAATTGTGACACACGCAGTGGAGGCTGGCATTTCGAGAACAAACATCTGAGACCAAGTTGCCTTTGTTTTGCCACTCGGTTGTCTTTAACAGTCGAAAACACCTTTCTTTGGTTCTTGGTTCTTCATCTCACTCAGGAAGCGTGTGTTTTGAATCAGCCAGAGCTGGGACCTCATTGGCTCCAGATCCTGAAATGATGGCCATCTCCTTTTGAATGCAAGAAAGGGAGACTACAATCAGCTCTGATCCATAGGCTGGCATTTCATTCATTTTGGAGAGGGTACACAGCGGCAGGGATGCCAGTCTTGTGTATACATCTTGCATCCTTAAGCAGAAGGCAGGGTCGACTAATATTGACATATCCTTCAGTCAATTCCATGATTCCCTACCACAAGCTTCCCAGTGTTTTGAGTAGTAAGAGGTGGCTGTCTCTAAGCCAGTGGTTCTCAACCTGTGGGTCCCCAGATGTTCGTGGACTTCAGCTCCCAGAAGCCCCAGCCACTATGGTCAATGCTCAGGGCTTCTGGGAGCTGAAGTCCATGAACATCTGGGGACCCACAGGTTGAGAACCACTGCTCTAAGCTGTCATTATAATTTTGGGTCATGCCCTTGGCTTAGAGTCTTTCTAGTAAAATTACAATACCAGCTGTTTCCTGTGGCTTTAGTTACCACTAAGAATCAAGCAAGGGCTTTATTAAAAAACAAGGAACTTTACTTAAACAGTCAGCTCCTGACAGTGTCTGTCCCTTGAATTCTGTCTCTCTACTGGTTTGCCTAGTTGCTTCTTGGTAACTGTTCTGTTAAACTATGGCGATTTCTACACCACACTGTTATAGTGCTGTTATTCTACTTCCAACATCCTGTGGAATCCTAGAATTTGCAGTTTAGGGAGGGGCATTTAGGATTCTCAGCCAGAGAGCTCTTTGGCCTCAGTAAACTACAAACTCCAGAATTCCCCTGGATGTTGAAAGTGGAATAATAGCACTGTAACAGTGTAGTGCAGAAATAGTCATAGTATCATAGAGTTGGAAGAAACTCCAAGGGCCATCTAGTCCAACCCCACACTAGACTGTTATAATGCTATTATTCCATTCAAGGCCCCTCCCTAAAGTGCAAACCCCAGGATTCCATAGGATGTTGAAAGTGGAATAAGCACCAGAACAGTGTAGAGCAGAAGCTTCTCTTCGTGTCTTAACCTACATAGTTCGTACATAGTTCCACATACATTGATGCACCAGTTAGACCCAACTGACTTGTACTCCTCAGAGTTTATTTGGTGGTTGGAACTGTCCTTGTGTAAATCCATCAGAACCCAAAACAGAGTGAACTGTGCACATACAAGACTAGGGCCCTTTCCGCACCTTACCTTTTTCTGGTGCTGGGGTGCGGGAATCGCACAAGCAATCTCCGGCAAGAGGCTCTCGCGTCCCTGCTGCTTCAGCTCCCCACGAACTGCCTGCTTGCGCGAGAGCCCCGCCTCTTCCTTCTGCAGGGCAACCTGGGAGTTTCCCAGGCTGCACTGGGGCAGGAAGCACGACCGGTGCATCTCCAGAGGCTCTGCACACTGGGTAAGTGCGCAGGGGGCCCAGGAGCAATGTGCGATCGCACACCATTTTCAGTTTCCAGCCGAAAATGAAAAGGTGCACGATCGGCGCCTGCCAGCCCCTGGAGTGTCGCACGATTGTGAGTGCATTGCGCAGATCGCTCCTCACAATCGTGCGACGCTCCAGGCGCCCTTTCACATGGCAAATGCTGTGCGGAAGAGGCCTAGGACAAGGAGCGATGGCTTCAAACTTCAGGAAAAAGAGATTCCATCCAAACATTAGGAAGAACTTCCTGGTGGTAAGAACAGTTCAACAGTGGAATATGCTGCTGCCTGGGAGTGTGGTGGAGTCGCCTTCCTTGGAGGTTTTTAAAGAGAGGCTGGATGTCCATCTTTTGGGAATGCTTTGATGGTGTATTCCTGCATTGAAAGAATGGGGCTGGGCTCAGTAACCCTTGTGGTCTCTTCCAGCTCTGTGACTCTATGATTCTGTGCCTGGAGCCCAATCAAACCTGGAGCTGACCCTGCAGGAATTATTCTCCTGGGTTCATCAGGTGAACACAAATAGACATGCGCACCTGGATACACCTTCTAGAGTATTGTTCTGTGTCAAAAGGGAACTTATCCACTATGACTTTTTATTATCAATTCTGATACACTTCAGCTGCCTGGCTCTCTGGTTGAAGATTGAAGGTATTAGAACATCTAGATCCAGTGATTTATTTTCCCAATTTTTGAAGGGAAAATCAGTTAAAGAAGCAGAGAAGGACTGGGAATTGGTGACTAGTTACATTAGTAATAGATGGAAAGTCAAAGTTTAAATTAAAACAGAAAAAGCCTGAGAAAGGATGGATAGTAAAGTATGGACATAAGAAGTGTGGAGGAAATGAGTGAGAAGAAGAATTTCATAATAGTTTGACAAGTTGGCATTAAGTAAAAAAATGTGCACAAAACTAGAAGAAGGAAAGAGAAAGGGTAGGAAATTCCAACGTAATGTATATATTAAGCGTGGAAAGAGAATTCAGTGATATGACAAGAAAAGATATTTGTAAAATTATAAATGTATAGAAGCCTTAATATTTCTAAACACGTGCAATGACACTATGTATATGAGAGAATGGAAGGTAACATAATTGGTTGATCAATGATCTATTGATGATGAAAACATGTAAAGCAATGGGAAACTATAATATAGAAGAAGATTTTAATTTTATTTATTTAATGAATAAAAAATGAAAATTTAAAAAAAAACATCCAGATCTAAACCTGACACGTTGCAATGGTAGTTACATAGAACCCAAATCATTGCATCAAATGTTTGATTATTACAGACAAGGGCTAAGGTCCCACATCGGTTCCCACAGCCCAAGATTTCACCAGAATACTCCATCCCCTCCCTGTTCCCCTCCAGACTCAAACATAACTCTCCATAAACAGAGACCTGAGGTGTATGTAATCTCTAGGACACCTTGCGCAAAGCATGCCGTCTTAACTCTGGTTAGGCCCTCTTGCACAAAATGAAATATATTTGTGATTATGTGTCCTATTTATCTGTTTATTAAACTTTTTATAGGCCTCTCTTTCTCAAACCATCCCAGGGTGGCATGCAATAAAATCAACTTTACCAGCTTAGAACAACGGAAATAGGAACAATGCTTTCAAAAGGGCTGAAAACATGGCAACCAATCCAATGTTAAGAGAAGATGGATTCAAACCAAGAAAATTAGTTTTAAGTGATTACTTAATTGATTGGTTGATTTCTACCCTGCCTTTCACCTAGCATGGAATACAAAGTGTCTTGTTGTGTGCCTTCAAGTTGTTTCTGACTTATAGCAACCCTAAGATGACCATATCATGGGGTTTTCTGGGGCTGAGAGAGTGTGATGTGCTCAAGGTCACCCAGTAAGTTTCCTTATCAGAGTGAGGAATCTCCGGAGTCACAGTTCAATGCTCAGACCACTACGCCATGCCAGCTTTCACAAGGTGGCTAACAAAATGTTGTTGTTGTTTTTTTAAAAAAAGAAATTATTTATTGTTTTAAGATGATTTTCTTGTAAGCTGTCCTGAGAACTTTAGATAACGGGTGGGGTGTAAATATTTTTTAATTAGTTAATTAACAGTTTACAGAAGTTTTTAAAAATCCATTTAAATCAGAAATCTTATTTCTCAGAAATAAGTTGTGCCAGACTAATCTTATCTCTTTTTATGATAGAGTTGCAAGCTTGATAGATGAAGGGAATGCTGTGGATGTAGCATATCTCGATTTCAGTAAGGCCTTTGACAAAGTTCCCCATGACATCCTTACAAAGAAGCTGGTAAAATGTGGGCTGGACAGGGCTACTGTTAGGTGGATTTGTAATTGGTTGACCGACCGAACCCAAAGGGTGATCACGAATGGCTGCTTTTCATCCTGGAGAGAAGTGACGAGCGGGGTGCCACTGAGTTCTGTCCTGGGCCCAGTGCTGTTCAACATCTTCATCAACGACTTGGATGAAGGAATAGAGGGCATGCTCGTCAAATTTGCAGGTGACACCAAATTGGGAGAGGTTGCTAATACGCCAGAGGACAGGATCAAAATTCAAAATGACCTGGACAGATTGAAGAGCTGGGCCAAAGCTAACAAAATGAATTTCAACAGAGAGAAATGTAAGGTCCTGCACTTAGGCAGAAAAAATGGAATGCACAAATATAGGATGAGGGACGCATGGCTGGATAGCAGTACATGTGAAAGGGATCTAGGAGTCTTAGTAGGTTACAAGCTGAACATGAGTCAGCAGTGTGATGCGGCAGCCAAGAAAGCCAACGCGATTCTTGGTTGCATCAGTAGGAGTATGGTGTCTAGATCAAGTGAGGTACTGGTACCACTCTACTCTGCCTTGGTTAGACCTCATCTTGAATCCTGTGTCCAGTTCTTGGCACCCCAATTCAAGAAGGACATGGTCAAGCTGGAGCAAGTCCAGAGGAGGGCGACCAAAATGGTGAGGGGCCTGGAAGACATGCCCTATGAGGACAGACTTAGAGAGCTGGGTATGTTTAATCTGCAGAAGAGAAGGTTAAGAGGGGACAGGATAGCCATGTTTAAATATTTGAAGGGATGCCACGTAGAGGAAGGAGAGGGCTTGTTTTCTGCTGCTCCAGAGACCAGGACAAGGAGCAATGGATTCAAGCTGCAGGAAAGGAGATTCCACCTGAACCTCAGGAAGAACTTCTTGACAGTCAGGGCTGTCCGACAGTGGAATCTGCTGCCTCCATGGAGTGTGGTGGAGTTTGCTCCTTCTTTGGAGGCTTTTAAGCAGAGGCTGGATTGCCATCTGTTGGGAATGCTTTGATGGGTCTTCCTGCATGGCAGGGGGTTGGAGTGGATAGCCCCTGGGGTCTCTTCCAGCTCTATGATCCTATGATTCTATCATAATTCTATTAAAAAAGCATGTGATTAAAGGAATTTAAAACAAATTTAAAACAGAATTGAAAGAATATAAGGTGAAACACATAGCACACTGCCTTGCTGCATTAAAAGTCTAAGGCAGTGGTTCTCAACCTGTGGGTAGCCAGATGTTTTTGGACTTCAGCTCCCAGAAGCCCTGAGCATTGACCATAGTGGCTGGGGCTTCTGGGAGCTGAAGTCCACAAACATCTGGGGCCCCACAGGTTGAGAACCACTGGTCTAAGGCCTGCCTGAGCAGAAGGATCTTAGCTACCCACATCCGTACATTCACGTAAAACCAGTTAGATCCCAGAGGATTTACAAACAGCCATTTTTTGCTTGGAGAGCCAGCGTGATATAGTGGTTTGAACATTGGACTACAACCCTGGAGACCAAGTTTTGATTCTTTGCTTGGCCATGGAAACCCACTGAGTGACACTGGGGACATGTCACACTTTCAGGCTCCACAGTGCCTGTGATGAGGTTTGTCTTAGGGTCGCCATAACTTGGAAATGACTCAAAGGCACACAACAACAATTTTTGCTTGGCGCTGAAATGACAGTAGTCTTGGCATCAAGAGAGCTTCCAAGGCAGACTGGGCAACTGTGTGTGGGGAGCTAGCGGGGTGCATTAGATCCCCCCTAGAGATATTGGAGGGCTGTACCTTCCACCACCACCCAAACACACACAAAAATGTGTCCATATGTTACCCTGTAAACTGGGGGTCCCGGGAGGGGCGCCCAAATAACCAAACCAAACAAGCAAAAATGGGGGAAATTAGCTGGAGCAGTCTCTTGGCTAACGAGAGGCAGGGCAACGCAGCGAGACCTTTTATCCTATGTATACCGGTTCAGATCAGTGAGGAGTCAAGCAGTTTAAAATATTAACAGTTTTCATTAAGCAAGGAAAATAATAAAACTCAAACACACCTAACTAGAGAGGAAAGAAAGAGAGTTTTAGAGAAATAAGCAATACGCCACCTGTCCGAAGTCCTGGAGATACCAGTTGGAGAGAAGGAAGGAAACCCGGTGTGGAGACCGAGGGGAATCTGTGGAGCCGAGCGGCAGCGAGGCGAGGGCGAAGATCCAAGAGGAGCTTCGAGTGATTTCAGCTTAGTGATTTCAGCTCAGCTTGGTCCGATGAGAGTTCCAAAGAGCTCTCAAAGTGGGGCAACTTTTATAGGGAAAGAACGACCGCAGGCTAGTCTGGTTTTTGCAAGAGAACAATGAGTTTTGGTCTGAGGACAAAGGCTCCGAAAGGTTGGAATTTGTATGATTGAGTTATGAACCGAATTGACAATGGTATAGCTGGTATGCAGATGTGGCTAGCTCGGCCGTTAAGTGCCTGGCTTGCCAGGGTGCTTTCACAGGCAAAGAGTTAATCAAGGTGTCTGTTTAGGGTGGCTACCCCCTGAAGCGGAACTGGCTATGTCTGGTTACAATTATCGCCCATGCCTAGCGTCGCGCTTGTCCGGCAGCACCCAACAAACACTCAGCTGATGGGGGAAAAAGGGCCAAATCATGATATCAAAATGATATCTTAGTTCACCAAAAACCAGACCAGAATGCCGTGGTAACACATATACCTTCACAATGCTCTCAAGGAGATGCATGAAGGACATTTTTGCCATGTTTCATAGAATCATAGAATCATAGAAATGTAGAGTTGGAAGAGACCCCAGGGACCATCCAGTCCAACCCCATTTTGCCATGCAGGAACACCCTCAAAGCACTCCCGACAAATGGCCATCCAGCCTCTGCTTAAAAACCTCCAAAGAAGGAGACTCCACTACACTCCAAGGCAGCATATTCCACTGCTGGACAGCCCTGACCGTCAGGAAGTTCTTCCTGAGGTTCAGTTGGAATCTCCTTTCCTGCAGCTTGAATCCATTGCTCCTTGTCCTGGTCTCTGGAGCAGCGGTAAATAAGCCCTCTCCCTCGTCTATATGGCACCCCTCTATATGGCATGTTTTAGCCTCCTCTCCATGCCATTCTAGTTTCTTTTTTTTTTAAAAAAATACTTTTTTAAAAAAAGCGCTCCTCTGGACCTAAAATGCCCTGGGCTATTGGTGAAAATGCCCCAAGCCCCAGAAAGGGGATTTTGAGGCAAAAAAAAAAAAAAGACAAAATTTGACCTTTTTTTAAACACCTGGGGGCCTTGAGGGCCATAAAAGGTGTAGCCTACACCTTGCCAACCTGTGCTGTTAGGGAAAGGTATTCCTTAACTGGGGGGCCATTGCAAGGAAGGCTGTCTCCCACATCCTCCTGCAGCACCTTGACTGATAAGACACAGAGCAGGGCCCCTCGAGCCGACTTCTGACCTTGAGCAGGCGTGCCTTCATTATCACCATTATCAGACTGGAAACTTATTGACAGCCAGTGCAGTTTCTTTAAAACTGACATTCTGTGGTTCCAGTTAGCAGTCTTAGCTGCTTCATTTTGCATTAGCCTAAGTTTCCCAGTTATCTTCAAGGGCAGCTCCATGTACAGTGAATTGCAGTAATCTAATTGGGAGGTTACCACTGCATGGACAAATGGGGCCTGGCTATCCCTGCTCGGGAAAGGCAGTAGCTGGTGGATGAGTTGAAGCTGACCCAAAGCAGGCTGAGCCATGGGGTCCACCTCGGGCTTCCGGTATCAAAGGTGGACCTAAGAGTACTCCCAAGATACTCTGGCTTCTGAAATGTGAGACGCAGGTATCCTCTAAAAAAGTTCACTCTATATAGAATATTTAAGGTCGTTTCTGCCCTACACTGTTATAGTGCTATTATTCCACTCTCAACATCCTGTGGAATCCTGGGGTTTACAGTTTAGCAGCTGAGGAAAAGCCTTCCCTCCGTCCCAGCTGCCACTGCCCTGGCCTTGACTCTCAAGGAAGGTCAAACAGGCTACTTAAGAAGCCTTTTCTGCATTTCAATTAGCCTAGTTCATCAAATGGAGTAAATCCTGCCACTCCATTAATATTCAATTATAAGACCCCCAAGACTGGGGCAATGATTCACCTCATTAGACTTGTTCTGATGAGCTGGGTTTTCTTTTTTTGAGCGGTGGGTGGGTGGGGAAGTGTTCAAGAAGGCTGTAAACAAAGAGAACAATCCCAAGAAAAAGGCCAGTTTGGAATCTGCCCAGCAACAACAAAGTTTTAACATCCCATGGAGTCCTGGGGTTTGGAGTTTAGGGATGGACCTCAAACCTGAGCTGATCTCCAAAACTTTAAAGTGGTGGAGCTGAGCAGAATTAATTGCAGATTTATGTTGCCCCAGCAGAACAGGAGGAATAGCGTGGTGCTATGGTGGTGGATTCTTCAGATCCACACTCTGACGTGCCTTCTTACTTTACCGCTGCTTTCTCTTCAGCTAGCAATCCTCAGGTGGTGTCACTTTCACTCCCAGCTCCATTGTTTTCAGAAGGCTCACCCTGTTATTAATTAGTGGGCCTGACTTCAATGCTTGAGTCACGGATCAGCATGGTACACTTTTAATTAATCTCACTGCTGAGCCGCAGAAGGTGAACATTGACTAGGAACATAAAGAATTTTCTAAAATATTATTGAGTTTCACAAGGAAACATGTGTCAGCACATGTGTATGTTGCCCTACACGTGGCAGTTGTCCTTTTGGGACCATGTGCAATGGATGTTTTCAGGGCCCGTTTGCATAAGTGGAGCTCCGCAAGTGTTATCATTCCACGTGGGCCCAGTCTTATTGTTCATATAATCATAGACTCTTTCCACGTGGTGCATCCAACCCGCCATGGGGATGAGAGAACAATGGGGCCAGGATGATGCTAATGCACGACGCGCTGCAAATCATTGATAGGTTTTCCTCGTCAACATCTGGCGATTGTGTCTTCCTCCTGCTGCACGCCCACACTTACTTTGACTATGGAGCTCCTGGAAGCATAATGGCTGCACTTCCTGCTCCACAGCGACTTAGGACAGTGCCAGGCTGCACTGCGGAAGAAAGAGATGTGGCCATTGCGCTTCCTGTTTCCCTCAGGCAGCCAGTGCAGAGGGGAGCACTCCATCACACTCCTCTCCTGGGAGATCTGCTGCCACCATCGTCACCGGATGCCTCCAGGACAGATGTGAGCTGCAGAAAGGGCCATGGAGTTGGAAGAAACCACAAAGGCCACAAAACACAATTAAAGCACTCCTGACAGATGGCCATCCAGCCTCTGGTTAAAAACCTTCAAAGAAGGAGGTGGCATATTGCATTATCAAATGGCTGTTACAACCAGGAAGATCTTCTTAATGTTTAGGAATATTTCCTCAGTGTGGATTGTACCCAGGGGCTGAGAAAAGAAGGGTGGGCCTCTGGCCGATTCCTACTTAAAAAAAGCACAACCTGCTGTATTTGCTGGCATATAAGATGCACTTCTTTCCGCAAAAAATGCCTTCTGAAAATGAAGTGTGTCTTATACACTGGCAAATACAGTGACTTCTGCTGGGCCTAAATGCAAAGGAAAGCAAGGGGGATGAAAGGAGCGCTCACACAAGTGCTTGGCTGGGGAGAAATCTCCACCGAGGCAAAAAGGGCAAAAAATGACAGGAACTGAGAAGAAAGGAGCTCCTTTCTCACACACACCCACCTTTCCTTTCCTTTCCTTTCCTTTCCTTTCCTTTCCTTTCCTTTCCTTTCCTTTCCTTTCCTTTCCTTTCCTTTCCTTTTAGAGGAGAAAGAACAAAAGTATCGGAAAGGTATTATGGGAACTGGCAATGCTCAAAGATAAGAAGACAGGAACTTGTTGCTGCTTCAAGGATGAAAGATATGTAAACAATGGAGGGTCTGGGAAGATGTCTAAACTGGTGGGATGGTGTGAGATTTATGGTCTTCACCAATCATAACTTTGTGCATCTTGATTTGTATGTCTTTCCGCACTAGACTGTTATAGTGCTATTATTCCACTTTCAACATCCTGTGGTATCCTGGGGTTTGCAGTTTAGGCAGGGGCCTCAAAGGCGATCCTCAAAGGCCTCTCTCTAAACTGCAAACCCCAGGATGTTGAAAGTGGAATAATAGCACTATAGCAGTCTAGTGCAGAAATGGCCAAGGTATAAACATGTAACCCACACATTTGCTGTAGTTTCAGCAACTTGTAAGGAAGTGTGCTGTGTTGCTTGCTTGATACAAATAAGCACTGCTGTTAGACTCTGAGTGGAATTTCTGAAGGCCAGGTTATCCAGGGCATGACAGAGTTCTAGAGCTGAACGGGTTTCTCATTTTTTACAATGATAGAAGCTTGGGAAGTGAAGACGAGTTTTCATAGGAGGGGAGCATTCTTATTTGGAGGGACTGTGCCCTTCTTTCCCCCACCTATAGCTATACTTACACCTGTGTGCTGCTGTATACTCGCTATGACCACTAGTACTTGGAGGAAGTCAGGGAGTAGCCAGGCAGCATCCAGCTCTGTTTCTGCAGCTGGATGCACCAATGCCAGATGTATATGGTCAACCACTGTTACCCCGTTTGTTAAATGGTTTTAAATGGATATTACAGGTTGTGTATCCCTTCTCTAAAATGCTTTGGGGCAGAAGTTCTCTGAATTTTGGAATTTTTTAAAATTTTGGAATATTTGCATATACGTAATGTGGTTAGGTGCCATTCTTTTGATGGGGGAGGTTCCCTCTTTCATCAGTTCTTCTCCTCTTGCCTTCTCCCTGGCCCTTTCTGCAACTCACCTTTTCTCGGCGCCAGGGTGCAGTGCTCGCACGAGCAGCCTCCAGAGAGAGGCTCGCGCGTCCGGGGTCCTTCCACTCCGCACAAGCTTCCTGCTCGCACGAGAGCCCTGCCTCTTCCTTTCGCAGTGCAGCCTGGGACCTTCCCAGGCTGCACTGGACAGGAAGCATGACCGGCCCGGCTCCCGAGGCTCCGCACGCAAGGTAAGTGCGCGCGGGGCCCCAGAGCGATGTGCAACCATGCACCATTTTCGGCTTAAAGCTGAAAATGAAAAAGTGCCTAAGCGGTCTCTGCCAGGCTCTAGAGCGTTGCGCAAATGTGAGTGCGTTGTGTGGACCGCTCCTCAAATGTGCGCGACACTCGAGGGACCTTTTCGCATTAAAAATGCTGTGCGAAAAGGGCCCCTGCAGGGAACATGAGGGGATTATGGAGGCTCATTTGAGGCCACATGTGATCCCAAGTGAGCCTCTGTGATTCCCTCATGTCCCCTACAGGAAGAAGACTCAATTCTGCTGTTCAAACATAGCAGATTATGAATTTTCAGTTAAGGAATACTCAACCTGTATTGTTTTTAATGTCATTGCTTTTTATTTAATTGCCTCTTATCAGAAACTGCTTCAAGATTTAATTTTAATTGAATGAAAATAGTTATCAGAAAATCTGTAATAAGTAGGATCTGCCAACCTCAAACCCAAATCACCAGGGGGAAGGGAATTGGAAGCATTAGGAATGTACGGGTTTGCTTATGTAAAAATCCACAAAACTGTAGTTCTTAGGAATTTTTCCCCAAAACTTGGGCACTTTTTTAAAAATTGCATTAAAACATTGGGCTTTTGAGTAAAAACAGTGACCTAAATCTTAGTTCTAGCTAGGGTAAATCTATTGAATCAATGCAGTTTACCTATCTGTTAAGCAACATTCGACAGTTGATTCGTCAGATTTGTCTCAGTTTGGACTAATAGGATTTAGTTCAGTATATTTTGTGTCAGAAGTCCTGGAACTGGAAAGAAAATCTTGTGACCGTTCACCGTGGTCTTGTTTCAGCCCTTATTTGTAATTCACAATGGTAAATATTGGCAACCAAAATGGTGGAAGGCCTGGAAACCATGAAGCCGTATGAGGAACAGTTTAGGAAGCTGGGGATGTTTAGCCTGGAGAAGAGAAGGTTAAGAGCAGACATAATAGCCATGTTTAAATATTTGAAGGGATATCACATGGAGGATGGAGCAAGCTTGTTTTTTGCTGCTCCAGAACTTAGGACACAGAGCAATGCCTTCAAACTTTAGGAGAAGAGATTCTATTAAACATTAGGAAGAAATTCCTGATGGTAAGACCAATTAGACGGTAGAATACAGTATCTAGGAGTGTGGTGGAGTCTCCTCTTTGGAGGTTTTTAAACATAGGCTAGGTGGCCACCTGTCAGGAATGCTTTGAAGGTGTACTGCTGCATAGCAGGGGGTTGGACTCCATGGCCCTTGGGTCTATTCCAACTCTGTGATTCTATAATCAAACCATTCTATAATCATTATTGATGGGGTGTGTTGATTGTCAGGATGCCATTTCTCCTCAAGGATCAAAACATTTGCAAGTAGCCTATGCACACATATATATATAACAACCCTTCGGAGAGTCAGATATGGAAGCATGTTCCATGTGAACAGCTTTCTGACAAGTGTTTGCAACCCAGGAATTGTGGGAGGTTAACCATCCAGTGCCTTTCCCCAAAGGACACCTTGCTCATCATTCAATCTTGCGCCATGGTGTTCGTTGATCGACAAGGCCCCTCCTATGATGACTGTTCCATACACATGCCAACGTTTGACCACAGTATTTTCTCATATGGATAAATCATATGGATAAATAAAGAGACTGATAAAGATTTGTATGAAAATACCTGGTTCTGGTCAAAACTGGCATGTGAATAATAACGTACACCATACACATTCCTATATTGTTTTGGTCAGGGAGATATTTATCCAGGTAATCCACGTCTATTATCATCCTATCTTTCCCTCCTCCATAGCTGATCCATGTGCAGTTTCATTGCATTAGAGGGGTTGATTTAAGCTGGACAAGATCAATCCCTTTCTTTCCTTGTTTGTGTAGGTGCGTTAGTTTATGGCATTTGAAGTTCCTCCACATGACTCCAGCCCCAAAACTGACCAATTCTTTTTCTTTTTAAAGTCCGTTTTCAGTTGAATTTTCATCCCAGAACAGGTCAAATCAACTTTAAAAAAAAGCTGAAAATGCAGTGCTTTATATCCCCACTACCCAGACCCCCGCTAAAAAACCCTTTAAAAAGAAAAACAAAGGAGGGTTAAAATTTGGACAAAATGCTGCTATATGTGATATTTTGTCACATCTGTGAACAAAATATGTTGTGGCAGCCTCTTCAGTTTCCCAACCCTGCTTTAAAGTGTGCATATACAATCAGCCCCCCACATTTGTGGGCTTGACTTCCATGGATTTGATTATTGGCCAGTTTCTGCCCCCCCCCCAGTCAAGTGCTTATTTTCCAAGGGAACCTTGCCTCTCAGTGGCACCGATCAGGCCACACAGCCCCTTGGAAGCCCACCTCAGGTCCTCCTCCTCCACCTCCAGCTGCTGCCTGGCCAGCTAAGGACAGATTGCATCCCAGTTTCTCAGCTCTACAAACTCTTGTCTGATGCCCCCATGGACACCGAAGGGAGAAGGTCAAGAGAGAGGTGTTGGGAGATTGATTTACCGCACCTGGCACAAAGTCCTCCCAGTAACTGCTGTGCTTTGAACAAAACGTGTCCCGGGGGAAAGCATTAAACATACAGCAGAGTATCAAGACAGCAACAAGCGTGAGCAGCAGCAGAGTGTCACTTACAGCATCAGCACTGACCCCGCTCTACCCACTGGTTAGTAACTCTAACACACAGAGTTGTCATCCAAAATACCTGGAGGCTTTTAATCTTCAAGTTC
The DNA here is from genome assembly GCA_948472985.1 of Iguana delicatissima. Lineage (NCBI taxonomy): Eukaryota > Metazoa > Chordata > Lepidosauria > Squamata > Iguanidae > Iguana > Iguana delicatissima. Next base: position 45,891 of record CAOKZL010001978.1, on the reverse strand, counting down.
CAATATATACACATCTGTACAAGCAGGATACGCAGATCCTCAGTCATAGGTTCAGCATCACAGACACATCAGGCAGAGGTTCGCTTGGACAGAGGTTCGGTGTCATAGAGTCAGAGAATAGTCAGAGAAAGAACCAGTCTGAGCAACCCTCTTTTATACACACCTGCTGATAGCTCATCAGCTAGGGACAATGGCTGATGCAATCCCTTGCCATGATTTCACATTACCGTGACCCAGCCTTACTGTCCCCTAGCGATTCCATCATGACTTGCCAAGTCTTTCCCCAGGTGTATCCCACATGCTCATCAAATGTATTTTTAACTGGGGCAAATGTCACAGCATTTCTATCCAACATGCCTACCGTCTCCTTTTTCCTTCTCCTTTCCGTGACCTGGTTTGGACCCTAGATGCTCATTTTTCCCACCGTGCCTCCCCCCTCCCCATTTTGATATTTGCAATTTTTCCACCTAGGGATCCTGCTCCCTTAGGCCTAGAGAATGTGGAGGGTGACTGTAATAGTTGTACAAGTTCCTCCAGGTATGGAAAGGTCATCCAAGCAATACTGTGCGCACATTTGAATTAAAAGCACTGATACCCATGATTTCAGACATGTCCTCAGTTGTCTGCCATTGTGTGGAATCTGGTGTGCAGATTGTGTCTATGCCCACAGACATTCTGGGAAGTGCAGACTGAAGCAAGTGTACACCTCCAGACTGAAACCAAATTTCTCAGACATTCCTCTTGCTTGGCCCTGTCTTCCCCTTGTGATGTTCAAAAATAAAATGGTCCACAAACTGCAAAGTTCAGCCCTTTTTTTAGCTGTTTTTCAGGACGTTATCACCATAAATCTTGATGTATCAGTGCATAGCTCATGGTTGTCCCATAACATTGCTTGGAAACTGCTTGCAACACCTAGGTGCATTCTTCTACAATCTATCACTCATTACAGTTTGAGAGTTTAATGTTGATGGGACTCTCTGGTGCTTCATCACGGTGAAGTCCATCCAAATCAATGAAGATTCAGCATTAATCTGCTGATGCAGGGATCTGGTGTGGAACAGTGTCTGATTGATTGTATTCTACTAATCTGAGCAGTAGTGTTCCTCCTTCCCTGCAGGCAACTGTCAGATAGATCATTGCAACAAAATGGGTATCTTCAAGAAAGGTGAACAAAGTTGTAGAGTTCGAAGGGATCCCAAGTCTCATCTTCTACTACCTGCAGATGCACAAAATCCACAGCTAAAATGCTTTTGTTGTTATGTGCCATCAAGGCACCTCCAACTGATGTGGACTTTATAACAGGGATTTCTTGTGAGGTTTATTCAGAGGGGATTTTGCCATTGCCTTCCTCTGAGGGACTGTGACTTGCCCAGCGGTACCCAGTGGGTTTCCATGATTAAGTGTGGATTTAAACCCCGGGAACTCAGAATCCTAGCCCAAAACTCAAACCACTGTACCACGCTTGCTCCCTAAAGTACTTGTGTGTGTATATGTGTCTTCAAGTTGCCTGTCAACTTATGGTGAACCAGTGGATTTGATAGGGTTTTCTGAAGCGAGGAATACTGAGAGGTGGTTTGTTAATTCCTGCTCTGAAATGTACCCTACAGCACCTGGTATTCATTGGTGGTTTCCCATCCAGGTACTAACCAGAGCCAATCCTGCTTAGCTTCCAAGGTCAGATGGGATCTGGTGTCTTTAGGGTATTTAGGCCTCCCTAAAGTACTTGTGTTTATGATTATGTGCCTTCAATTCACCTGTCAACTCGAGGCAACCCCATGAATTTGGAATATTTTTCAGTTTGACATTGCTAGGGATGTAAATCCTTAACTCTTTCAATGCACATTCAAGAACAAATATTTATGGTAATTTTCTCCCTACTGGAGGAGAAAGCAAATATTTCTGCACAGTATTCTCCCTGTATTCGCATGTCTCAAAAGGTTGCAAAGGAATCGCTCTGTATAGATTTTATGTGCGTGTGCAAAATGCTCCCCGTTTTCTGTGTGGGAGACCCATTTTCTGTTTTAAAAAATCGCGTGTTTTTCTTGATCTGCAATACTTCGAGATATTCAAATGTTGGAAGAAAAGGGAGCAAGATACATGCTTGTTTATTATCATTCATAACAGGGTTTTCCAAGCGTTGGGAAACCCAATTTTCAACCTGGGGATGAATGATTATGAATATTATTTCAAATCCTAGATGTTGCATTGTGGATGCTCTGGCCACATACAACAGGGTAAGTGTGGCAAATACTCCTCGGATCATTTCCATGACTTCCATGGAATCAAAACTGGTTTCAGCAGTGCTGGAATTGTTCTCTTGTTTATTTTTTGTGAGGAAGAACAGAAGGAGATGAGGCTTTACAAGGATTGGAAACATATGTGTCGTCAGACAACTGTAGAAATCCCTCGCAATCCAGAAAAACCATTTTTCTGTAAGGGTAATTACATTCTTAATGAGCATCTAAGTGCTCTGAAAGGCACAGCTTTTCTATAACCTTGACTCCAAGGTGGTTTTATTTACCTGTTCCCCTCCTTGTGGCACTTCAGGGAGCTCAAAGGAGGGCCCATTACTTTGAAGCTTGGAAATGTAATTCTTTCCAGCGTCATTGCCTGGAGGGCTGGCGTGAGACGGACATGTCCCAGTGGGCCAGAGAGAGCTCCTTGATCATCACAGTATAGGAGGGAATTATTTTAGCACCGAGGAAATGGTATGAATCGGGACATAGGGTACAAAAATGTCCATAATAAATGAGTTTTGCATTGTAAGGATGAGAAACCATGATGGTTGGTGGCTTGCATGTCAAGCCTGGACTTTATAGGAGCTTTCCAAGGTGTTGAAACTATTTTGGACATAGGATTCAGCACCACAGATGGTTCCTTGGTGATGTTTGTTTTCCTGCTACAGAGGAAAAGCTCTTGGAACCAAATCCTATTGGTTGGTCCCAGCTAGAACAGATCCATTGAATGAACACATAGATAAATCCCGCTGGTCCCATGGTTGTATTGTAATTGGGACTAACAGCATTTAGACTTTGCTGTCCCTTCCAGCTTGATTGTGACAGTGACGAAGATGGTGATGTGGTGATGGTGATAACGATTGTGATGGCTTTTGCTACTTTGTCACAGGGAGAAGAAGGACTCTAGACCCTATTGCTTTGCCAGGAAGGGTGCAAATGGATCTTGAACCTACATGTGATGATATGGTTTGGAATCAGAACTAAAACGGCAATAACCAATCACACATCTTCTTTCTTTGTTGCCCACAGCTTACCCGAGTGCCAGTGGAGTCATGTGGACAATACAAAAGCTGCGGCGAGTGTCTGGGTTCAGGGGATCCGCACTGTGGATGGTGTGTGCTCCACAACACGTAAGTACAGCCGGTAGGGATGACGGATGTGGGGAGGGTGACTGCATCTTTCTCGGCCTTCTTTTCTTCCTCCAGCTCCCCTTTTCTCACCATTGGCGGTGTGACACAGAACAAAGCTGCAAATGGACAGGTCTGTCCCTTGTGGGGTAAAGCCGATCACTTGGAAACAACAGTCAGGGAATTCCAGATTTAGAATGGGAGTGAGAAAGAGACTCAGAGATAGTGTTTTCTGAAGAAGGAAGCTCAGATAGTTTCCTCAAATGGCATTTAGAAACAAACAACCAAAAACACATTGTCACAGCAAGTGCCAGGAAAAATCAGCCACCTGCAATGTTCAGTCAGAGGAAGTGGACGCAAGATAACAAAGACAAGAAGAGGCAGGCACAGACCTGTGATGCCTAAGCCCAGGAATGGATGAAAGGCCCTTCCTGCATCCCAACTGCAACCATACTGGCTTCAGAGGGAGAGAAGAAGAGACAGGCACAGTTCCATCATGCCAAGGCCCAGAAGCAGATCAACAGCTCTCCCTCCACCCCAACTGCCACTGTCCTGGCCTTGGAGGGAGAGAAGAAGAGGCAGTATCTGCCGGACTCTTTCCCCTCCCATACTGCCATCCCCTTTTCCTTTTGAGGAGATGGAACTGTTCTGTTGTTCTTTTACTTGTAAAACACCATATTCAGTAATGCATGAGATGATGATGATGATGATGATAGTGATGATATCATGATGATATCATCCTAGTGCAGCTCCAGGGCTGAGGATCTGTCAATGCAACACAGTTAAATAGTTGACCAGGAATAGGGATTTGACTGCCAGTTGAAGGATAAGTTTAGGTAAAATTTGTTTAGGGACCCAGTTCTACCATTTGCAGTTAAGTGTGGCTGGAGCCCACAAGCAAAAAGATGGGACTGTTTCTCTGCTGTGTGCTACCAGCTGCATCATTTACCAACAAAAAAGCTTGTGCAATAGCAATAAGGTGTGTTACTGGGAGAGGCCTGGGGCTTTGCCCACTTCTGGAACAGGACAGAGAAGGGGACATTTCTTAAAACAGTGGGAGTCAGAATGTGGAAAAGTCACTTTGGGTTACAAGTCCCCAAATCTTCCAGCTTCCTGTAATCATTAGTCCAAAAAAACCCCCATTTTTTCTAAGCTCTGGTTAGCATTTGGAGGCTGGGGGGTTAAGTGCTGAAGATTCTTTGAACTCACTCTCTTTGCTTCTTTGTGGGGGAAAAAAATCTCTTTAAAATGCCAAACCAGCCCTGAAGGGAGAGATTGGTCTCCTCTGTGAGGCTTGATGGAAACATGCTCTTGCTTTTGCTCTCACCGCATGGAGTCCCCAGGACTGAGATCCACAATTGCAAATGGCAATGTGCTCTGTTTCAAAGAGGACCTGGGGGCACCAGCTGGCAATGCAGAAGCGGCAGTGAGATGAGCACTCTCTGTTATTGGGGGAAGAGAGTGGGCAGTGCCATGCTTTCCTTCCCCCTTTACCACCGATCCTTGTAATCCTGAGTTTTTCTTTCAAAGGGGCAGCCTGCTGTGGATGGGGGAATTGCTTTCTATGGGTCTTCTGTCCTAACTTTAATAGGGGGAAATGGACTCCATGGGCACAGAGAGAAAAGAATGGCAGGAGAATGAGAGAAAGCAGCCTGGAAAAACAAGGGGGAATAACTAGTATTTACGTGGCGGGGAACGAACATTGGGAAACACTAGGTGTCAGAACTTTACAGGATTACAAGCCATGTTGTTAGCATTCACTACATTTTTAGATAGCAATATTATAGCAATAGCATTTATTTCCTCTGCCTGCTGTATTTCATTTCCTGCTCTTGTTCGGACAGCTACCCCATTGCCTGGACCAAATTGAGGATCCTTTCAAGTAACAATGCATCCTTCTGGGGATGCAACTTGAAAGAGGGGCCCAGTTGACTGCGGTGCATCTTTCTCAAGGGGACGCAAATTGAAAGAGGTGTCCAGTTGGCTGCCACCCCACGCTGACATGCAAGATCTTGGAGAGACAGCATATATTGACACAAATGGAGCTGTGCAGGAGTTGCACATTGCTAACTCCTTAATGAACTATGGTGTCGTGCAAGCCAGTGGGCATTGATGTCCACATATGCAATGCACTTCAGTGCATACACAACCATGCACAACAATTCACAGTGTGCAGCCATATACAAAGCAAAGTGGCATCACATGCAGAACTCTGCATCTGCAACCTTGGACTGAACGCAGTCCTGCCACAGGAGACAAAGACGTCCTACCACTTCTGTAGCATGTCCATAGAACTTATATATGCCTAAGACACTAACAGGATTCAGAATGTTATGTTATTTTCAGTTGTTGTTGTTGTTGTGGAGGTGGTGGTGGTGATGATGATGATTTTTCTGTACCTGTTGAAATCTAACCTTGTTGTGAGCCACCTCGAGTTCCTCTATTGAGAGAAAAGGAGCATATAAAGCAAATAAATAATAAATCACCAGACCCATGCTATCATTTCCATCAAGAACAGGTCTTTTGTAAAGCTAATTCTGTTTTATATTTTGGATTCTGCTTTGGTCAGATCTCACTTGGAATACTGTGACCAGTTTTGGGTGCTCCAGTTCAAGAAAGTTATTGACAAGCTGGAATGTGTCCAGAGGAGAGCATTAAAAATGGTAGAAGGGCCAGAAACCGGCTTAGGGATCTGGGTATCTTTAGCCTGGGGAAGAGAAGATTAAGAGGCAACAATGCTTAATTGTTATGCTTAATTATTTGAAGGGGTGTCATATGGAAGATGGGGCAAGCTTGCTTTCTGCTGCTCCAAAGATTAGGACATGGAGCAACGGCTTCAAACTAGGGGAAAAGGGATTCTACCTAAACTTTAGGAAGAACTTCCTGACAGTAAGAACAGTTTGACTGTGCAATATGCTGCCTAGGACTGTGATGGTGTCTCCTTTTTTGGAAGTTTTTAAACAGATGCTGGATGGCCATCTGTTGAGAATGCTTTGATTGTGGACATTTCTGCATTAGCCTGTTATGCCGTGATGATTCCACTTTCAACATCCTCTGGAATCCTGGGGTTCACAGTTTCGGGAGGGGCCAGGCGGCCCCTCCCGAAACTGCGAACCCCAGGATTCCAGAGGATGTTGAAAGTGGAATCATCACGGTATAACAGGCTAGTATGAAAACGGCCTGTGTCTTTCTGCATGGCAGAATGGGCTTAGACTGGATGGCAGTTGTGGTGTCTTCCAAGTTTATGATTCTATGTTTCTACAATGCCTTCATGATTCTCACAAGGCCTAGCTCTGGGAGATGATGTACACTTACAGAACTTTGATACTGCTTTAACTGTCATGGCAACATCCATTGGAATCATAGGATTCATGGTTTGATAAAACACTGTCTATTCATGTCTGGATTGAATGCAATTGTTAGTTCCCACTAGAATAAACCTATGGAATCAACAAGTTTTACCTGTATGTTGATTCATTATGATACAATGGGCATACCCTCATTGGTCCTAACCAGCAGGATTCGTACAATGTCCAGAACATGCTGTTGCATTAGAAAGCATGGATTGCTGGTTGTTTGCCTTTGCAAAGTAAAGTCCATTTGAAAGAAAGAAAACTCACACGTAGCTGATCTCCGTAGGTATTTTGTGGAGCTGAGAGGGAAGGTTTTAATTTTGTCGTTTCAACTTTCCATTCCCTTCTGTTGCTTTGGCCATGAAAATAAATACCGTCTGGTCTCAGGGAGTAACTCAATACCATCGTTTGCAAAATTGATCGACCTCGGCTTTACCTTCTTGCTCAAAGTCTTGCAAGTTGCTAAGCAGGGTCTCAGGTAATCCAAGCCGCCTTCAGAGGCCATGATAAAATCAAACTCTTTGAAAGGTTCCTTCTCTGTTCCTTGATTTTTTTTAGGTTGCTGCTCTCTCTTGGCCAAGGTTCATTTGCCTCCCCACCACCACCGCTGCATTCCTTCTCTCAACATCTTTTACTGTTGCTGCTACAGCAGTGATGGAGCTTGCAAAAGTTCCTTTCCCAAACTAGACCATTCCCATTACCTGACCTAGCACTTAAAAATTTACTCATTGCTAGGACTCATTGTCATGTGGAAAAACTGGTTACATCACCTGTTTATTTTGTTGTTTTATTTATTTGCTTATTGCATCCTGCCCCAGAAAACAAGTGTGCAGAGTGGTTTGAGTGTTGGATTACGACCCTGGAGACTAGAGTTTGATTCCCTGCTCAGCCATGGAAACCCAATGGGTCATTTTGGCCGCATCACACACTCTCAGCCCCAGAAAACCCCATGATAAATTTGGCTTAAGGTTGCCGTAAGTCAGAAATGACTTGAAGGGACACAACAACAATCAACAGTTTTTGAACTTCCAAGAACTTCCTGACGGTAAGAGCAGTTTGACAGTGGAATAGGCTGCCTGGGAGTGTGATGGAGTCACCTTCCTTGGAGGTTTTTAAAGAGAGGCTGGATGTCCATCTTTTGGGAATGCTTTGGTGGTGTATTCCTACATGGCAGAGTGGGGTTGGACTCAATGGCCCTTGTGGTCTCTTCCAACTCTAGGATTTGTTGATTCTATGATTTTAACAACAACATATCCTACCTTATATCACATGCTTTTAGGGCAGAATGCAATACTATGAACTTAAACAATTTAAACAATATGTAACAACAAGGAACTACAAATTTTGAGGTCTTTTGTATTTGTTATATTTCATGATGGGAGGTGGGTGGGATGACAGCTTTTGGGATACTCAATCTGAGCTGACTTGGCAAAGGACACCAAAAAGGGATAATGGTGAAGCAAGCAATGGCTGTGTTAGGGTTAGCTATATACACATGTAACTTTGAGTTATGTGTGCATATGTCACTCACAGAATTCCAGCCACAGTGTCCCTCTGGATTTTTGAATCAGAGCAGTTCACAGGATCTTTGCTTCCCTGTGGATAGATTGAAAATTGGTCTGAATGTGTTGGATCCAGCTCAGGATCTGGGATTCATCTGAATATTGTGCGTAACCCTTACAAAGGATCCCAGTGGGTAACATGGCTTCAGGTTGAAATTGTTGGGCCAGTGAATGTGTTACCCCAAAACATGTAGGACTCAGGGTCCACCTACGATGCCCAGTGCATCTGTGAAAAGGTGGGGAATATTAGCTCTAAGTGGAGACCTGTGAGACAAGGGTAACCTTATGAGATATTTTAAACCTATGTCTACCAGTACTAGTGCAAGGAAAAGCCAGCTGGAGATCAAAAAGCTAAGCTTATTTGTTTTATTGGGGGAACTGCAATCACACACATAAGATCCAAGCAGTCACACAATCACACAAGGCTAACTGAAGGAAAAGGTAGGAAGGTTTTGGATAGTGAGATTTTCAGGGTGAAGTGGTGATATTTACCAGTCCAACAGAGAAGTGAAGAATGATGTGGCTTGAACTAGGGCCATTTCTGGACAACACTGTTACAGTGCCATTATTCCACTTTCAACATCCTATGGAATCCTGGGGTTTGCAGTTTAGGGAGGGGCCTCAAAGGCATCCGCTTCCTCCTCTCCTTAAAGGCCTCTCCCTGCACTGCAAACCCCAGGATTCCATAAGATGTTGAAAGTGGAATAATGGCACTATAACAGTCTAGTGCAGAAATGGCCTGAGATTTGGCTAAGCCTTGACGTCTCTTCTGACGTGATTTTGCAGTGCATGTGTGAGGCCAGCTTTTCCTCTTATCCATCATGGCCATGCAGCCATAGCAGAATATCATCTATATTTATGCAAATTAATATTTGCCATCTATCTATCTATCTATCTATCTATCTATCTATCTATCTATCTATCTATCTATCTATCTATCTATCTCCAGTTAAACCATATTAAAGCGTGGGGGTGTACAGCTGACTAACAAATGTGGCAAGAGACTTAGCATAGCCCACTTTACCAGGCCTCAGGGATTCCTTCCTTCCTGCCTCCACAGTGCACAGAAGAAACAAGAGTCTCAAAGCATTCGAAAGACAGTTTTTTTAGTGGTAGAAAAACTGGAAACATTCAGGCCTACATGATGTGACGTGGCGGTCAAGAAAGCCAACGCAGTTCTTGGTTGCATCAATAGGAGTATGGTGTCTAGATCAAGGGAAGTAATAGTACCACTCTATTCTGCTTTGGTTAGACCTCATCTGGAATCCTGTGTCCAGTTTGGGCACCTCAATTCAAGAAGGATATCAACAAGCTGGAGCGTGTCCAGAGGAGGGAGACCAAAATGGTGAATGGTCTGGAAGCCATGAAGCCCTATGAGGAGCAGCTTAGGGAGCTGGGGATGTTTAGTCTGCAGAAGAGAAGGTTAAGAGGGGACATGATAGCCATGTTTGAAAATTTGAAGGGATGCCATGTCGAGAAGTGAGCAGGCTTGTTTTCTGCTGCTCCAGAGACTAGGGCACTTTCCGCACAGCATTTGCCATGCAAAAGGTCGCCTGGAGAGTCGCACAATTGTGAGGAGCGATCTGCATGACGCACTCACAATCGTGCGACGCTCCAGGAGCCAGCAGGCACCAATCGTGCACCTTTTCATTTTCGGCTGTCTGAAAATGGTGTGCAATCGTGCATTGCTCCAGGGCCCCGCGCACACTTACCTGGCATGTGGAGCCTCCGGAGCCACAACAGTTGCGCTTCCTGCCCAGCGCAGCCTGGGAAAGTCCCAGGCTGCACTGCCGAAGGAAGAGGTGGGGCTCTTGCGCTGCCTGCTGGGTAGCAGGCAGCTCATGTGGGGCTGAAGCAGTGGGGATGTGAGAGCCTCTTGCTAGAGGCTGCTCACGAGATCACCGCACTCCAGCGCCAAAAAAGGTAAGCTGCGGAAAGGGCCTAGGAGAAGGAGCAATGGATTCAAGCTGCAGGAAAGGAGATTCCTCTTGAACATCAGGAGGAACTGACGTCAGAGCAGTTTGACAGTGGAATAGGCTGTCTCAGAGAGTGGTGGAGTCTTCTTTGGAGGCTTTTAAGCAGAGGCTGGATGGCCATCTGTTGGGAATGCTTTGATGAGGGGTCCTGCATGGCAGGGGGTTGGACTGGATGGCCCCTGAGGTTTTTTCCAACTCTATGATTTTACTCCTATGGACCTCTTTACAGAGCTATATAAAATAATAAAAGGATTTTATGATTTTGGCCCTTGCTCACATGTTTTCAGGTGTATAGTAAATGATTCAATAGTTCCTGGTTTAGAAATTTCTGAGATTTGGTTCTAAGTCGGTGTGCACACGCTATGGAGCCAGCACAATGCAGTGGTTTTGACTGGGATTCTGGGAGACCACAGTTTGAACCTCCATTCAGCAATGGAATCTCTACTGGTAGACCTTGGACAACTCATACTCTCTCAGCCCCAAAGGAAGGCAATGGCAAAGCTCCCGTGAATAAATCCAGCCAAGAAAACTCTATGATTGGGTCTCCAGAAGTCAGAATCGATATAAAAGCACTGGGGCTCAGCACAGTATAGGGGTTTGAGTGTTGGGCTAGAACTCAGAGACACCAGCATTCAAATCATCGCTCAGCCATGGAGAGCTACTTAGGTAAATTTGTTCAATTCACACTTTCAGCCTCAGCAGAGGCCAATGGCAAATGTCCTTTGAAGAGATCTTGCCAAGAAGATCCTATGAGAAGGTATCCATAAGGTAGAGTCAACCTGGAGGCAACGTACACAGGCTATAAGTAATACACAAAGGTAATAATGATTTTTGCAATGTGATATTAGGTATACATGCTGTCCTTTTATGATTTTATATAGCCCCCGAAGAAGACCTGAAGAGAATACATAGGTTTTTCTGCCTATAACAAAACATCTTTTGGGCATCCTGAACTGTATCTCTGTTTCTCTGGGAGTTTCCATTGGATTCTCTGTGGTTTTTGCTTCTTGTGCATTCCCAGTGGCCTTCTGAGGTTAGGGAAAGCCATGTTTGCTGTGATTTCTGATTTTTATGGATGACCAAGATATTTATGTGCAGCCTGTCAGGTTCTTTCTGCTGACATGTCAGTCTCTAGAGCAACATCAGTACTGTTATGATGGATGGATGAACTGGAGGAGGGAAGAAAGGGAGAGAAAAGCCATCTCTGTTGAGGAGCTGTTTCCAGGGAGTTGTTTTCTCTTTCATTCTCTGGTGTGATCCAGCGCCTCTGCTTCTGCCAATGATCTGCCAATGAAAGAAAATGGCACGCTGAAAGACTTCTCCCTAGGGCAGGACCTTGCCTGCTTCAGACTGCATTTTTCCTCTCGGAGTTTTCATCATTCTTGATGGTGTCAGGCTCCTGACAGGTTTGCAACCAGAATAAACCGGACTCCCAAAATCATCTCTTGACACCTTTATGAGACCTCATCTATCTCCTGGCATGGTTCATATGTGAAGGAAGGCATATACGCGCTTCCCACCACTGCATGCTCTTGTTGGCTCAAGTGGCTCATCCAATTATCCCCAAGGTGGGTGAAATGACCAGTTCACAAAAGAGCTCTCCAGACTACAATGATGCAGTGGCATGGACCTTTTTATTTTATTGTTGAGTGCTATTTGGCAGGGGGCGGGGAATGATAATGCACAATGCATAATCCACACCACTGACTAAACCTCATGTGCTATCTTTCTCTTTCTATGTCTCTTTCTCTATCACTTACTCTTTCTCTCTGCAGCATCCCTGTTTCTCTTTTTGCCATTCCTGTTCATCGTCTCCAACCCCTCTCCCCCTTTCTCCGCCATCTCTTGTCTTTTTCTCCCTCCCACTCTCCCATCTCTTCTCTCCCCATTTTCTCTTTCTCTTGTTTCTCTCATTCATTTCCTCGTCTGTGTCACTTTTCCTCTCTGTCACCCCATTCTCTCTCTGTTTCTGCCACCCCCTTCCTCTCTGTTTTTTTCTTTTTAACAAGCTAATTCATTACCTTTGTGTTTTTCTACCTCTTTCTCTGCCTCCCTCGCTCCCCTTCCTATCACTCCACTTTCTCACCGTATCTCTACAGTCACATAGGGACGTGGGAGCAGTGGGGGGGTGACTCGCCCCAGGCAGCAATGTTTTTGGTGTATTCCGGCCCGTAGCCATGCCCCCACATGCCCTGGCCACTCCCCCGTGCACAGTGGCCATGCCCCCTCATGCCCCCCCTCCACACACTGCAAGCTCCGCCACTGTATCTCTCTCTCTCTCTCTGTCATCTTTATTTATCATAGAACCATGGAGTTGGAAGAGACCACAAGGGCCATCAAGTCCAACCCCATTATGCCATCCAGGAATACACCATAAAAACATTGCCAACAGTTGCCATCCGACCTCTGCTTAAAAACCTCTACTACTACTCCAAGGCTCTACTACACTCCAAGGCAGTGTCTTCCATTGTTGAACAGCTCTTACTGTTAGAAAGTTCTTCCTAAAGCTCAGATGAAATCTCTTTTCCTGCAGTTAGAAGCCATTGCTCCATGCCTTAGTCTCTGGAGCTACTGTGGAGCTATCTTCCATAGCTGAAGTGAGTGAGCAACCCATTAATGAGCATTGCATCACTCATGGAACTTCATATCAAGGTCACACTATTCTCTGCCCCCCACCCCACCCACACACCACTGAAGCAGTTTTAAAGTTCTACATCGGGGTGGACAGAATGTGGGCTGACCCCACTGAAGGTCCTCACCAGCAAATCAAAGCCGCAAACCCTCCAAAAAAGTTTTTTTTAAAAAAGAATGGTGTGATTTTGAGGGATTCTACTCATGAATATAACAGCACCAGCCTACTCATGTTCTCCAACCATTATGGAAACATATTACCTCTAGAACTGAAAGGAATATTTATCCAGGGTGATTATTAGTCACTGGTGGCCTCATCTTCTCTGGATTTGTCCAAGTCCTTTTTAGTGCCATCCAAGATGGTACTGTTATTACATCATGTGGTAATGAATGCTACAGCTTAAGGATGCATTGAAATTTGGAAAAATTACTTTTTGGCTTCACTGAGCTCACTTTCCCTACTTATCTTAGTCACTGATTTCTGAATACTCTTCTTTTGGAAGGCAGTCGTGTTGAATGTCACCATGTTGACTGGGGAACTGTAGTAGAAAAAGGTAGCTTTTCCAAGCCTGGTGGGAAAAAACAAACAAACAAATTCTTTGTATATTTTTTGAAACCTCCTGTGATGCAGTTTCAATGAGCGACTGCTGCGTTCTATAAGTATGAGAAAAAGGGGTGGAATAAGTTAGCCACCTCTGAGAAAAGTAAAATTGATTTAGATCTTTCATCCTAGCGTTTCCTAAGGAAACAGTAACCGTGATGGTCCAAAAAAGTTCAAATTAAATGCACATACAGAGACGTTAAAGAGCGGGAGCAACTTTCCAGTGAGTGAGAATACAACTGATGGCGCTTCTTAAATCAGGAAAAAAAGAGAAAGGCAAGGCATCTGCTATAACGTTGGCTTTCTTTTTTGGCGACCGTATGGATGAGAGACCTCCATGATCTTTGTCCTTCATTGCCTTGCTTAGGTCTTGCAGACTTAGGCTCTGTTGGTTGAACTGATCCATCTATAATGTGGTCTTCCTCTTTCCCCTCTGCCTTCTGCTTTACTGATCAGAATACTCTATTCTGATATGTTATTTCATGATACGTCCAAAGTACAGTAGCCTCAGTTTGCTCATTTTGACTTACTGGGAGTGGTCCGGCTTGATGTACTCCAGGGCCCATTTATTTGTCTTTTTGGTAGTCACTGGTACCTATAGGGTGTCAAACTCAATTTCATCTTGGGCCACATCAGGATTATGGTTGGCCTCAAAGGGCTGGTTGTATCTGTAAGACTATATAAATGTATCTACTCTTTTATCATATTAAATAATTGCCTCTGCATCTGATTATTACTGGATTGAGTAACAACTAGCTCGGCAACTAGAAGTTTAGGAAAAATAATGACAAACAGATATTCAAGTGTACAACTATCATACAATTTATTGAAAAATGTGTTTTGAAAACAGAAAGTTATTTTTTTTAATCATCAGACAAATATTACCAAGCACTGTTTATTACATTAACTTTGCTTTAATTTTTTTATCCCAGCTGAGATGCTCTAAGGGCCTCTTTTAGTCCCCTAGACTCTCTCTGTGGCTCTTTCTGTCCCCTGCCTCCCCCTGTAGCTGGTGAGCCCAGTCCCCACGTTGCAATGCCCCAGCAGCCAGCACTCATGATCTACTTCTACTTCTGACTGCTCCTCTGTCCAAGTCTTGCCATCAGAGCATCGCTGCAGGTTACCATGGCAATGCTCCATGCGGCTCACCAGGCTGGAGGGCTGCCGCAGCTACAGAAAAGGTGCAAGGGTCACATGAAATGGCCTAGCGGGCCAGATTTGGCCCGCGGTCCCTGTATTTGACACATGTGCACCACATTTCAGCACCACATTTGAGATGAGTTCTCTTTCCGTTAACTTTCTTCACTGTCCAGCTCTCACATCCATACACAGAAACCAAAAATACAAAGGCATGAGTGATGCTTCCTTTGGTATTTAATGATATATCTTCACTCCTGATGACTTGACCTACACTCCTTTAGAGCTGCCCTTCCAAGTCTTAATCTTCTTCTGATTTCTTGATTATACTCTCCACTTTGATTCATGAACAAGCCAAGGAAGAAAAAAATCTTTAACTAGTTTGATGTCTTCATCACCCACTTTTAAATCATGTTGATAAGCAATAAAAGTGTGTAAAAGTATATGGTGTAGAGTGTGGATAGGAAAACCTTTCTTCCTTTCTCAGTTACCTCCTTCCACTCTGTTCTGCACTTCTCATCTCCTTCGCTTCCCCATAATGCCATTTGTCCCCCCTGCCGGTGGCCAAGCTTATAGCTGCTTCTTGAGCCCATTGAACTGCAAAGAGCAACAGAGAAACTCCCTGGGCAAGAAAAGACGCTGCCTTTTCCTGAGTGGGCCTTTTGGCATGAATTAGAGCAGTCAAGCAGCCAACCAGATTCAGGACCTGGAAGGGAGCAGGGGAGAGCCAGAAGGTATGGGGGTGTGTAGAAGATAGGGAAGGTTGCTGTTTTCCATCTCAGATGTCCCTTTGTGGTGTATATGCAGTTAATGAAAACTGCTGTCCCATTTCATATGGCTTTCGGTAAAACTGGAGGATCTGAGAGGGTTGTTGAATCTCTGCTCCCAAGATGCCATTGTTTTTGTTATTTGCTGTCAAGTTAACTTTGACTTATGGTGATGCTGTGCATCGGAAGAAATGGACTTTACGAAAGCTTGTGCTACCAACTTCTTTCTCTCAATGAGGCCATTTCCCCACTAGATTATTATAGTGCTATTATTCCACTTTCAACATCCTATGGAATCCTGGGGCTTGCAGGGCTTGCTCAAAGGCCCCTCCCTAAACTGCAAACCCCAGGGTTCCATAGTTACTATCTCATGGTTTATTACTCAATTAGATGCAGCTCAAGACATTCCATCAGAAGGTACAACAAATTTCATTCTTCAGGAATTTGGATTAGAATTCCATCCGCCTCCAGAATGTTCTTCAGTTTCCCTTTCAAAGTTCTTTGGGGTTCCTTTGCTTGGTTATGTGAAAACTTGGAATGCAGTCCTTAGGTCCAGGGGTGATTACAGATCAACCACTCTAGGAGTGGCAAATCTACACATGATTTTATGATTGTTCCACCCACAAACTCTGAGTTGAACAGGAGCTCTGCCAGGGCTGAACCTCTGTTGGGAGAGGATCCAGCACTCAGAGAGTTCCTGTGCAACGTGGATCAGCAGGGAGAACAGCAGTAAAATCAAGACTATCTACACCACTCCATGGCAAGGCATTTACCAGCCACCATTGTTTGGATTATCTGGGGATGCTGTAATTGGCCATAAATAGGGAAAGGAAGGATGTTCAAAAATATTTTTAAAATGGTCAAAGAAAATCAGATTTCCAAAATGTTGAGAAGAATCCTTGACTGATGAGAATTTTTGTACCTCAAGTCTCATTCTCTGCAAAATTTCACTTGTGGGTCGTGTGCCCAGAAAAAAGCGTTTTTGGTAGAAAAGGCAGCGTTTTCAGCAAATACTTTTTTCTGTACCGAAAATGCTCCTTGTTTTTTCCAGAGCAAAAATACCACTTGCAAATTTTCCACAGATTTAATTGTGAATCGCCTTTGACAACTGTGCAGTTTCTAAATGCTTTCTCTCAGCAAGAATAGCATTGCTAAAATTGCTCCTCTGTTTCTTTGAGAACAAACGTAGCAAGCCTGTGACCCCTTCGCATGGGGCGGTTCATCTATTTTCTTCCCTTTTCCTTTCTTTTCCTTTTTCTCTTTCTTTCTTATTTTTTTTTCTTCACTTCTTTTTTCCCCTTTCTATATGGGTTTGTTAGTTTTGCTCTATTTGCTTATTAACTATTTGCTTACCAACTATGGAAACTTAGCAAGTTTTTTCCCCTATTCTGTGTAATTCAATTCACTGCGTAAGCTCTTTTCATGTCATTGTTGTTGTTTTTATGCTACTGTTTTATACTTGAATATGCCCTTTTGTAAATAAATTGTTTTTAAAAAAAGGGAATAAAGGTAGCAAAGAACCACACGCTTATCCGAAAAGCACCAGCCCAGCCTTGAACTGACCCTGTTACTATGGCCATGTAATGGACTGGCATGTGGACTGCAGATTCTTCTCCATTCTCAAGAACAAGGGTCTAATGTCTCCCTTGGGTGCCATTCACTTTAGTTATGGACTCTCACACTTAATATTATATTGATCCGCCTTGCATTTGGGAGGGTTACTGTCTCTTCTTCCCATGACTTCAGCTTAATATTTTCCATGTGCTTTCTAGGGGAGGAAGGAAAAAAGTGTGTGTGTGTGTTGCGTGTGTAGATAGAGAGAGACAGAGAGAGAGAGAGAGAAATGAGAGAAAACGAGTGAACGCAATTATTAACACCAATAGTGTTGAATGCACTGTATGATAAAGCTTTATGGGACAAGATTTTGGCCTTGACACAATTATGACATTATTAACATGATTTAAGCCACTGGGAGATCAATAGCTCACTCAAGCCCAAAATGAAAGTGAAGGTGTACTGTTACTATATCTTTAAGGATCAGAAGTAGCAACCTGTCTCTCTCGGGGTCAGAGCCATTTTGCAGCGTTGATATCTATCAGGAGGGGAAGAAATGGATTATGGATTCACTGACATGGCTATAATTTTGGCAGAGG
This sequence comes from Iguana delicatissima, assembly GCA_948472985.1. NCBI lineage: Eukaryota > Metazoa > Chordata > Lepidosauria > Squamata > Iguanidae > Iguana > Iguana delicatissima. The sequence continues at coordinate 28,347 of CAOKZL010001978.1, read as the reverse complement.
TGTCCCTGTGGGACAGAGACTGAAAGGTCTCCGTGGTTTTCACTTACCAGAGTTTGGTTATTGTAGTGCCGAGCAGTTATAGAGATACAAGGCAGGGCAGGCCATTTCCACACTAGGCTGTTGTAGTACTATTATTCCACATTCAACATCCTATGGAATCCTGGAGTTTGCACTTTAGGGAGGGGCCTCAATGGCCATCCTCAGAGGCCCCTCCCTAAACTGCAAACCCCAGGATTCCATAGGAGATTGAAAATGGAATAATAGCCCTGTAACAGTCTAGTGTGGAAATGGCCGCAGAGTTCTAGTTCAGATGGTCCCTCTGGAATCCCAGGCTGAGATCCTATTTGATGCTGGCAGTGCATAAAACATAACTAGCATCCTTACAGTAGTAGCTCCACGGTGTCCTGGGAAAGCACACATCCCTCCCAGATAATCAGTGTCTGTTCTAGTTGGAGACAAAGGTGCACCTTGGCGTTGTCTGGCTGCCCTTGTACAGCCTGAGGGTAGAAACTGTGCAAGGAGATCCTGGGTACCTCCTTGCACAATGTAAAAAAATATTTAAGTTGGCATAACTTCCTGTTCCAACAGTGTAAATTGCCAATAGGTTTGTGGCCCCCAGTTCTACTTGTTGGTAGAAGAAACCCCAGTGCTAGAGGTGGAAAAGAATTTCGTTGGATTTGCAATTCTCCGTGAAATGATGCAGTTCAAGTCTTCCAATATAGAGTGAGAGACAAATCATGCATTGCCTCAGTAATTCTCAGTTGTGTGAGACTTGCTGTATGGTTTGGAGAAACACAAAATGCAAAGAATCAGGCATGCATTTTAAATATGCAGCTGGCTGAAAATACAGGTAGTTTGAAATGTACATAAGCATGCTTAAGGCTGGGTGGGGAATCCTGTGGCCCTTTTGATGATCCAATATGGCTTTTAGGAAATGTGTTGACCCTTCAAAGGCCCTGGCATCCTCTATTGATTATGTGAATCAATGCAATTTTATTATATGGTCCCTGAAGTTTATTGGGCTAAATCTTATTGTTATTCCCAGCAAGAGTAGCCCCACTGAATTAATAGAGTTTACATACATGGTGACATCCCATTGATCAGTTGATTCAAGTGGTCTGGGACTAGCAATCGGATTTAGAGCAGAAAGTTTTCCAGATTCCAGTTCAAACCCCCAGTTTTTTGGCTGAACAAAAGTTGTTCTTTTGGGGAGGGTTTTTTTTTTCATTATTTAAAAAAATCCTTTGTGAAACTACAGTGTGCTTTTTCAGAAGGCTTCCAAACTCAAAACATCCTAAGCCAGTGGTTCTCAACCTGTGGGTCCCCAGATGTTCATGGACTTCAGCTCCCAGAAGCCCTGAGCATTGACCATAGTGGCTGGGGCTTCTGGGAGCTGAAGTCCACAAACATCTGGGGACCCACAGGTTGAGAACCACTGTCTAAGCAGTGACCAGAAATGATGCAGCATGGCAGGAAAATGGCAGCAAAGACACAGCTGTGGCCTTCTGGAGCTGTGGAGGAGCCTCAAACTGGACAATATGGCCCTATAGGCTTTGAAGTATCCCCACTCCTGGGACGATAATGCCAAGATCCTAGATGGTCTACATGTCTATCAAAGCATCCCTTTACCTGGCCATGTTTTCTCTTAGCCAAAAAGCCTTAAATATCTGCTGCATGTCGCTGTCACTGTACCATAAGCTTTCCATGTGGTAGCCATCATGTCAACATTGTCTCCAAACGGTGGCCATCAACATGATCCAAACTTAAATTGCCTTGATTTAGGAATGGTTTCCCTAATGCGAAAGCCCCTGCTCCTTTCTCTGTGTCGTTATCAGTGCAATTCAGTGTCTCTCCACTGCAAAAAGCTATCCGTAACTGTGATCTCTCCATTTCTGTCCTTCTGTGCCCACCTTTTATTTCCTCCCTCCTTTCGTGTTGCTGTGGTGAGTCAACCTCATTTTCATTCTTTAGCAAGTTGTAATCCACCGGAGTCATTTCCTGAAGCTGTACAGAGTGAGGTTTGGAGCACCTTTCATATTATGACTCCTTTTATATCACACGCAGATACAACTTTGCTGGCAACTTGTGTGTGCTCCACTAAACATACACTAGGAAGAACTGAACTGATTTGCTTGTATCTTAACTGTGATACATCAAACTGTAGGAAGGGAAAGGTATCCAGGAGAAAATGCTTTTATGTAGGGCAGTGGTTCTCAACCTGTGGGTCCCCAGATGTTTTTGGACTTCAGCTCCCAGGAGCCCTGAGCATTGACCATAGTGGCTGGGGCTTCTGGGAGCTGAAGTCCACGAACATCTGGGGACCCACAGGTTGAGAACCACTGATGTAGGGGGAGAATAAATTGGATATAGAATACTAACATATCATAGATTCATAGGATCTAAAATCATATTTGTCGGGTTGGAAGAGACCACAAGGGCCATCCTGTCCAACCCCGTGCAATATAGGAATATACAATCAAAATATGCCAGACAGATGGCCACCCAGCCTCTCTTTAAAAACCTCCAAAGAAGCAAACTCCACCACACCCTCAGGCAGTGCATTCCACTATCAAACAACTCTTACCATCAAGAAGTTCTTCCAAAGGTTTAGGTGGAATCTCTTTTCCTGTAGTTTGAAGCCACTGCTCCGTGTCCTAGTCTGTGGAGCAGCAGAAAACAAGCTTGCCCCATCTTCCATCTGACATCCTTTCAGATATTTAAACATGACTATCATGTTGCTTCTTCGGCTTCCCTTTTCCGGGTTAAACATACCCAGCTCCCTGAGCAACTCTCCATGAATTCAGCTGTCCTGGTCTAGTTCTTTTCCTAATAACGTTCAAGAGACGGGCAGGTACAAAATCATCTTCCTCTGCATTTTTGTGAGCCCTTCCTTTCCCTTCCTTCCTTCCTTCCTTCCTTCCTTCCTTCCTTCCTTCCTTCCTTCCTTCCTTCCTAGGTATTAGCTGGCTGAGCTTCAGAGAGGTTTGTTTTGGGGAGGTAATGCCAAATTCTCCTCAAGACTCTTCAAGAGCAAGATAGGAAAGGCTTTGAGGGAAAAAAGCCTCCACGCTGTATGTGCAAATTAAATCAGAAGAAGTCAGGCACAACTACAACCGGAAAAGCCGGCCTCTAAATTGAAATGTGCTTGCCTGGGATTGTCCATCGGCATTGGGAGTTATTATTTCCATCGCTGTGGTTATGTGAATTAATTTCTGGAGAACTTAATCATCCCTCTGCCCGCCCTGCCCCCTTCTGACGTTCCCTCCCCCACTTTCCCTTTTTCCTTCTAATTTTCCACTTGGCTGGGGATTCTCCAGCAGTGAAAGTTTGGGCTTAGGGGAAGTCCGCACAGGCTGCTCCAGCAGAGTGGATAATCTCATTGGAGCCACTGAGTTGAATAATAACACCTTTACCTCACTGGAGTGTATTCAGATGATTTTCTTAACACCCAGCATTGAGGGATGAGGAATCAAGGGGTCAGGGATAGGCCTGTCAGAGAGAAGGAGAACCCTTCCATTTCTGGTGGACTCCCCATCTGTCTTTGTGCAAGGGCTGAGATCAGATTGTCCATAGGAAAGTAATTTGATCCAGATCAGACTGCTGGTACACCTATTTCAGTTGTGTCTACACTAGACCCTTCCCCACCTTAATGTTCTCCAGATATTTTTTATGTGGCTGAGATCCTATATGGTGATTGTAGGCTCTGGAGTTGCACATTAATTGTGCTAGGAACCTTTGTGTTGAATGGTCGGAATTCACTTAGGGACATATGCATGTGCAAGTCACACTATACATGCTAAAAATGATGATTGCTCAGTGGACATATTTTGCTGATTGCAGCAGAAGTGGAATTGTACAGACATGTTTATCCGTTCCTTGTCTTTGCAAGTTATGTGTTGTGCATTGTGGTTGTGAATCCTATACTTGGCGCTGTGATTACAGTGTTGCAGTTGTATATCTTACACTTTCAGTTGTGGTTGTAAATCCTGTGCTTTTCATTTTGGTTGTGCAGCCTAGACTGTGTGTTTTGGTTGTGCATCCTATACTTTACAGTGCAGTTATGCATTGTGGTTGTGTATCCCATACTTTGCTTTGTAATTGTGCCTCATGTATTGTGCATTGCTCAGTGGCATCCAGTTGTTGAAGTGTTTTGTACAATGTTGTTATTCTGCATGGAGGTTGAATAGTATTGCTGTGGCAAATGTCCACATGCAAGTACTTATGTTATGCTAAGGAGATGTTGGATTGAGGCCCAAATGTACAATTGAAGTACAACCAAATGTGCATCCATGCACAAGGCACACCCAGTTGACAATGGCAACACCTATGCAATGCAGATATGCAGCCATGCAACATTTGCAGCCGTGTCCAGTGGCTCCACAACTCAGCTCCTGCATCCTTGAACAGAATGTGGACGTTCTGCATTTGAAAGGAATCTCCAACTGTTTCCTTTGGGGGAACTTACACATGTGTAAGTCACCAACATGATTCTGACCCATGATTCCCATCCTCTCTCACTTGCTAGCTCAATGTTCAGGTTGGCAGGAGATGATGGAGGGAAGCAGAAGACATCCAGAAGGCACTGGATTAGGGGAGACTGGTGAAGAGAAAGTGGGTAGGGGTAGAAATGTGGGTTATAAAGTGAGGCTGAATGGTAGCAGAGATTCACTTCTTCATTCAGTGTATGGTTAAAGTATGAAATTCACTGTCAGAAGGCACACCACCAGCTACAATCTAAAAGCCTCCAGCACGAGATTAGAAAAAATTATGGTGAAAGAGAGGTCTATTAATGGATCTTAGCCATGGTGGCTAGTTGGTATTTTCTGGCAGTAAAAATTCACCCTCCTCCTCTTCCTCCTCTATTCTTCCAGGATCAAAGACAGCGTGTCTCTCTGAACACCAGGCGTTGAGCTATAACAGTACAAGAAGGCTATCAAACTTGGCTGCTCAGGATAATGAGTTATATGTCTGTATTTATTTGTTTTTCTTTAATGTGAAAACGGGTAATGCATGTGTATTGTATATACTCACACAGCCTAACATGCTCTTGCTGCTTGTAGGTTTTTTGCAGAAACATCTAAAAGACTAGGGAGTTTCCAGTTGCACATATTTAGTTTCAAGAACATTGAATGTATTGGCTAATGTGGTATTGATATTTAGACTACTTTGTGCAATCAATAATTAAAGTGGTGCATAAAATAACTTGATTGTTTCTGTTGGTCCATGCTTCTGTCTAGTCTTGAATACTGTGTCCAGTTCTGGACACCCCAATTCAAGAAGGACATGGTCAAGCTGGAGCAAGTCCAGAGGAGGGCGACCAAAATGGTGAGGGGCCTGGAAGCCATGCCCTATGAGGACAGACTTAGAGAGCTGGGTATGTTTAGTCTGCAGAAGAGAAGGTTAAGAGGGGACATGATAGCCATGTTTAAATATTTGAAGGGATGCCATGTAGAGGAAGGAGAGGGCTTGTTTTCCGCTGGTCCAGAGACCGGGACAAGGAGCAATGGATTCAAGCTGCAGGAAAGGAGATTCCACCTGAACCTCAGGAAGAACTTCCTGACGGTCAGGGCTGTCCGGCAGTGGAATACGCTGCCTCGGAGTGTAGTGGAGTCTCCTTCTTTGAAGGTTTTTAAGCAGAGGCTGGATAGCCATCTGTCAGGAGTGCTTTGAAGGTGTTCCTGCATGGCAGGCGGTTGGACTGGATGGCCCGTGTGGTCTCTTCCAACTCTACATTTCTATGATTCTATGATTCTATTGCTCTAAGGCACAGGTTGCATTTTTCATCACATGGCTCTACAGCAAAATGTGCAAAAGCGCAAATACTGAAGTGTATTTGATTTGCAAATCAGTTTAGGAGAAGGAAATTGGGTACGTTTATATAAAAGCATGATCTGGATGCCAGTCTTTGCTTGGTTTGTTCTTATTATGAATGAATAATTTTCAAAATTTTTCTCCTTGTTAGGTAAAATGAGAGGCAGGTTTTCCAGTTATTTTTCACTGTTCAGCACCCTTTTTGTGAAAAGATTCATTTGTGTAAAATTCTGCACAAACATTTTGGCCAGTATTTTGTATCAGCCACTTGGGCCATTTCTTCATGGGACTGTTATAGCGCTGTGATTCCACTTTCAACATCCGACGGAATCCTGGGGTTTGCAGTGGAAATTGGTTATGAATGCTAAAAAAGTAACTTGTCCTGGCCTGACCCTCCCCCTCCAGACCTGATGGAAATATTTATCTCTGCCCCAGTTGCTGGGAAAATGGACTTTCTCCTCCCCACGCAGCTGATGCCTGTTGAAATAGGTTACAGGTGGGAGCTATGCTTGTGGCAATGGTGTCACAATTATGAATAAATAGCGATTGTGAATACAAGCGTCTCCCCTTTTTTGATGCCTCACCTTTCAATGACCCGCTTTTTCTTTTCTTTTTCTTTTTCCTTTTTAATAGGAAACAATCCTTTAATTCTTCTGAAGTTTACATATAAAGAGAAAGGTGGTGTACTTTAAAATGGACATTTAGTATTAGCAGAAGGTTGTAAATATAAAATCGGTTGTGTCATGTTTCTGAACAGGAATCCTGAGCAAGACTGGGACATTCTTATAACTGGCTAAAATAATAAAAACTCTTAATTTTTAAAACAGTGGAATAGCTTTTATGTCCTATTACAGAAAAGTAAGAAAAAAAGAAGGCAATTGGAATATATTTAGCACGCTAGGCTGAATACTCAACTGCAAAGCTGAACATTTTCAGAAAAATAAAATGGCAGGTTAGGCACCACAGTTGAATAGCATCAAACTGATGCGTATGGGATTCAGGGCCTTTCCGCACGGCACTGTTATGGTGCTATTCTTCTTCTTTCAGCATCCTGTTGTTACCCTGTGTGCTGGGTGTCCCGGGAGGGGCTCCCAAATAACCAAACAACAACAACAAAAGATGGGGAAATTAACTGGAGCACTCACTTAAGCTAATGAGAGGCAGGGTAACTTTGCTAGGATCTTTTAACCCAATGTCTACGGGGTCAGGTCAGAAGAGCAGCCAGACAAGTTTTAAAGTAACAAAATCGGTAGCTTTATTAACAGACAAGCAACAAATAAGACAACACATGCACACAGCTAACTAAGAAATAAGAAATGAGAGTTTTTCGGGGGAAATGGGTGATACGACACCTTTCTTGTAGTCCTGTAGAAGCTGGAGATGCTAGTGAAGAAACTCAGCGTGGTGACCGAGGGGAGTTCGCTTGACAGAGCGGCAGCAAGGCTGGATGGAAGTCCGGAGCGATCCGAGGAAGCTCTCGGAGCTTGGGGTTTTTATGGGGGAAAATATGACCGTGGGCTAGTCTGTACTTGGGAGAGAACAATGAGGTTTGGGCGCGAGACAATGTCTCTGAAAGGTCAGAATTTGACATGATTGAGTTAAGTTCGAATTGACAAAGGAAAGACCAGTATGCAGATGCAGCGTGCCTGGGCGGTGGAGTGTCCAGCTCGCCAGGGTGCCTGCTCGGGGCAGGGAGCTCTTTGTATCAGCATGCATCCTTAATGAAGTGTTTGTCTAGGGGGGTCTCCTAAAGCAAGATCTGGCTGTCTGGCTTGCTTAGGTGTAAACAGAAATGATTCAGCATTTAATACACGTGCCTAGCTCCGTGCGCTTTCGGGGGCCTCACAAACATTTGGCTGACGATGGCAAAATAAGACCGAATTGTGATATCAACATGATATCTAATGTCTACCGAAACCAGGCCAGTTCGCGGTGATAACACTGTGGAATTCTGGGGTTTGTAGTTTACTGAGGTCAGAGAGCTCTCTGACTGAGGCCATTTCCGCACTACCCTGTTATAGTGCTATTATTCCACTTTCAACATCCTGTGGAATTCTGGGGTTTGTAGTTTACTGAGGCCAAAGAGCTCTCTGGCTGAGACTTCCAAATGTCCCTCCCTAAACTGCAAACTCCAGGATTCCATAGGATGTTGAAAGTGGAATAATAGCACTATAACAGCGTAGTGTAGAAAGGACCTCAGTTTTAGCCACAAAACAAGCTATTCTGGTTGCAGTCATCACATGGTGAAATCAATCCAAGATAACTTCGTTAAGAAAACTATTGTAAATGGAACTATTGTGAATTCTAACATTTATACTGACAGGCAGAGTGAGTTTTAGATTTGCATGTGATGAACTCGCTCTTTCACCCTGCTAAATTGTAGATGTGTACTGTTCTTTCGAGGAGGGAGGTCCACTGTTTCATTTTGCATAAAGAAAGAGGGGGAGCACTGCCTGCTCCACCCGTGGCCAAGGACCTGGTCCCAACCCTGGCTGCCCACTAGCAACCAGAAAAGAGACGGTGCCACTGCCAGGCACTGAAGAGCAGGAAGCTGCCTCCTCCCAGAGTTGGCTCCTTCTCCATGATGGTTGAGAGCTTCACCCCAATCCCAGCTGCCCACAAGCAACTGGGTACAGGATGTAGATGGGTTCCACTTTTCAACCACTTCCACTGTCCAACAGCGCTCCGGTCCCTAACCTGTCAGATAAGCAAAGGGTGGGGAAAGCTTGGATGGAACAATTACAGATGAATACATCTAGTTAACTGTTCTGTATTCATCGTTGCTGCTTGGTCACAATTGTGAGACTATTTCCATGATTTGTAACTCCCCCTCACAGACCTACTTTACTGGGCATCAGCTGCAAGGTGAGAAGGAGATCTGTTTTGCCAGCAATTGGAACATGGGTGAATGATGTTCCCATCAGGTTAGCGGGGAAGGTGGGCTAGCAGAATAGTGGCTGGAACAAGTCCGGAAGAGAGTGACCAAAATGGTGAAGGGTCTGGAAACCATGTGAGGAGCGGCTTTGTGGAGCTAGGTACGTTTAGCCTGATGGAAAGAAGGTTAAAAGGTTGACGTGATAGCCATGTTTAAATATTTGAAGGGTCATCATGTTGAAGATGGAGCAAGCTTGTTTTCTGCTGCTCCGGAGACTAGGACACAGAACAATGGATTCAAACTACAGGAAAAGAGATTTCATTTAAACATTAGAAAGAACTTTCTAGTGGTAGGAGCCATTCAATAGTAGAATATGCTGCTTTGGAGTGTGGTGGAGTCACCTTCTTTGGAGGTTTTTAAGCAGAGGCTGGATGGCCATTTGCTGCAGGGGCTTTGAGTGTGTGTTCCCGCATGGAAGGGCATTGGACTTGATGGCTGTTGTGGTCTCCTCTGTCCCTATGACTCCATTATTATTTTGGCACAAAACCTCAATATGTCCCCTCAAAAATGCCCTGAAATCTCACAACGGTTGACTCTTTTCCCACTCCGGTTCCTTGAGCTTTCAAGATGCCCCTTTTCACTGTAGTTGAGAAAACCTGAGAACATTCTTTTACAGCCGAAGCATGAATCAAACAAACTTCTCCCCTGTCGCTAGGGAGAGAGCTTTTAAAAACGAAAATAACCAACCCTTCAAGTACCTAAATAAGCCGTTTCGGAAGATCTTTACCTGAGGGGAGATGTTAGCTGCAAACCTACACCTCTGTCGGTAAAGTCTGTCCTCCAAACTGAAAGGCAAGAGGCAATGTTTAATTAGCCAAACTTATTCTTTGCAGCGAATGACACAACCACCTCCACGGTATTACTCATGGCACTATCTTCTCAATTCAGAGGAAAACAGTCACAAACATTATTAGTGTTAATAAGAAAAAAACTCTGATAGGACTGTATGTTTGAGGAAGGAGTAATTTTGCTTATTAATTACTTGCCTTATCACTGCTGCCTCCTTTCACTGTGTTATTTCTCTCTGTTTTTCTAAAGTAACTGCCTGTGGGTTTGGCAGTAAGGAAAGTTGCTGTTATGGGGTCCTTGGAAATGGATGCATACTTCCTGTAGAGCCCAGCGGTGTCTCAGTTCTAAAATATATAAAGTCAGCATGTTGGCATGGATGTCTCCAAATCAAACCTGAGAATATTTCCTTGTTTGGACTACAAAACCCAGAGTCCCCAACCCACATGACTGCTTGCCAAAACTTATTCATTTATTTATTTATTAGTTTTATTTATTGCATTTATATCCTGCCTTCCTCCCAAGCAGAATCCAAAGCGTGGCCCTCTAAAACAAGTGCAAGGGTTGAGCAAGGAGAATAAGCTTATGGAACAACCCTCCTTTGAGAGATCTTGCACATGCCGCTGGAAAGTTCCAACTGAAACTCTCTGGTCCACTCGGAGCAGTGAAATGAGATGGCAGAATGGAAGGTGCCACTTCAGAGTACAAGTACGGGGAGACCCCTTTTCGAATGCTTCCCGCATGTAGGAATTGAGGCACGTGGAGCATACTGTAACCTTGTCAAGCTCTGCTTCCTGTGCAACATTTATGTTGACTCTCCATGAAAGTAGCGTAGTGTGTGAGAGGGTGTTAGAGGCCATTTCCACACTACCCTGTTATAGTGCTATTATTCCACTTTCAACATCCTGTGTTATTCTGGGGTTTGTACTTCACTGAAGCCAAAGAGCTCTCTGGCTGAAAATTCTAAATGCCCCTCCCGAAACTGGATTCCTCAGGATTCCACAGGATGTTGTGGTAATGGGGCTTCCCATTATCTAGGCTTATCAAAGGGAGACACTTCCCTCTTCAGGTAAACCAAGGGTTAATGACATGTTAGGATTACATCAAGGGTCACAGGGTGAGAGTTGACCAACCAAAAGGAAAGGGTCAGCATCACAGGTCACAAGGTGAGAACTGACCAACCAAAAGGAAAAGAGGCGGGCATCTTGGAGATGCTTCCAGATCCTTCCAAGGAGGAAAATATAAAACTTCTGAGAGGCCATGTGGCCAGAGAGAGACACACAGAGAGAGAGAGAGACAGAGAGAGAGGGGAGAGCGGGGCCAGTGGAGCTGGCAGCATGCCCTGTCTCCTGGACCCCCCTCTCTCCTCCTTTAGACCATCTACGCCTATAACCTAATTGTGAGTAACTAGAAATAAGTAGTTAGTCGCGTTAGGGCTAATGTTGTTATTTTGGGAACTGGCTGATCTTAAGAATGTATCTGTGCTGTTATATCTGTTTTGTAAATTCTTGTAACTAAGTGTACCTGGGAGAGGGGGTCTCCCAAGTGTGATATTGTTTATTTGCATGCCTTGATTAAAACACTTTTATAAACCTCCGTTTCTCTCCATTTCCACGCCAGGGTTGGCACACGCTACATAGGACCTCTCACTCGGGGGAAGGGGGAGGTGGAAGTTCCTTACGCTTAGAGATTGGGCAGGGTCCCTCCTGTTCTGTCTAAGTAATTCTTAATTTGGGGGGGGGGGTGGCAGCATACCTGATAGAGTTGGGGAGATTGCCAGTCGTTCCATGCGTGGAAGTCAGCTTTGGAAGGCTGGCAAGAACCCTAGTAAAACACTGGGAGGGAATTTCCAGTTTTGCAAAGGTGAAAGTCCACTAAGAGACTGGAAATAAACCTACAGTGTCACAGATGTTGACAGTGGAACAATAGCACTACAGCAGTGTAGGGTGGAAATGGCCTTAGGATGTCCCTGTGTCCCATCTCATAGATGACAGATCTTCATTTGAAGAATAGTCTATTTCAAAGAACCCTCAGTGTCAGTTTGGGAAAACATCTTGAGGGGGCTTGCCTCTTTTCCACCCTTCCAACTCTTCAAGGGCTATACCTTTCCCCTGTTATTGCTGGAAAATGGTGCCACTATGCTGCAGAAAGCTACCATTGTAGGCTCTGTAATGGAACTCTTTGGCTTTTCAGATGTCTCAAAGCTGTAGTGTACAATCACCTGCTCGTCTTCTTGTGGTTGTTAAAATTTGATGTGAAGTCAATTTTGGCTTAAGGCAGTGGTTCTCAACCTGTGGGTCCCAGATGTTTGTGGACTTCAGCTTCCAGAAGCCCCAGCCACTATGGTCAATGCTCAGGGCTTCTGGGAGCTGAAGTCCAAAAACATCTGGGGATCCACAGGTTGAGAACCACTGGTTTACGGTGTCACCACAGACAAGAGACATCCAAGAACCCAGATGATCAGCTGGAAGCTCAGGTCTTGCAGATTCAAGGCAATGGTTTCCTTGATATGATAGAACGAAACCACTTGGAATGTTATTTCTTTTCTTACTGTCTTCCAATTTGGTGAAGATTATCACCTTTTCCAGTGAGGAACCTCATCTCATGATATGTCCAAAGTACAACACCTTCAGTTTAGTCATCTTAGCCTGATCAATGGGTTGCCATAAATGAAAGCTGATTTGATAGTAATTAAGAATAATGACAAATTAGCCTAATAGCTGAGACTTCTTTGAACTAAACTCCAAAATATCTGGAGGGCCAAAGTTTCCCAACTCCTACTCCATGGGTGCAGCCATAACAACATAAGAAGAGTTCCGCTGGATCAGAGCAAAGGCCTGTCCACTCAGACATTCACCAACCAGTTGCCTCTGGGAAGAAGATAACAGGCAGGACTTGAATGCAACCACGACTAACATACAAAAGCATAGCAAACCTTATTTGGGATGATATATGGTAGGGATGTAGTCTCACTGCGGTAGAAAACAAGTATTTCCACCCACTTTTTTGTCCAGAATTTGCAATCTTGAAGTGTTCTTTTTGTGCAGAAATACACATCTGTTTTTCTGGTGTTTTGAGTGCAAAGCCCACCATTTTTGTGCAAAAATGAATGAATGAATCAATGAATGAATGTGTGTTTCTACAGTGCTTTTTTTGTGTGCAAAATGAAACATAGAATTATAGAGTTGGAAGAGACCACAGGGGTCATCCAGTCCAACCCCCTGCCATGAAGGAACCCACATCAAAGCTTCCCAACAGATGGTCATCCAGCCTCTGCTTAAAAACCTCTGAAGAAGGAGACTCCACCACACTCTGAGGCAGTATATTCCACAGCCGGACAGCTATGACTGTCAGGAAGTTCCTCCTGAAGTTTAAGTGAAATCTCTTTTCCTGCAATTTGAACCCATTGCTCCTTGTCCTAGTCTTGGGAGCAGTGGAAAACAACCCCACTCGCTCCTCCACATGACATCCCTTCAAATATTTAAATACAGTTATCATGTCCCCTCTTAACATTCTCTATTGCAGACTAAACATCCCCAGTTCCCTAAGCGTTCCCTCATAGGGCATGGCTTCCAGACCTTTCACCATTTTGGTTGTCCTCCTCTGGACACGCTCCAGCTTGTCAATATCCTTCTTGAACTGAGATGCCCAGAAATGGACACAGTACTCCAGATGAAGTCTAACCAAAGCAGAATAGAGTGTACCATTACCAAATGATGTGTTTTTTTCATGGAAAGAAACACACATGGGTTTTTGCACAACACCCACATGTATTTCTGCATGTAAAAATATCCCAGTCTGCTACACAATTTGCAAACATAGGTAGAAAACTGAACAGTTCCTGCCTCCTTATGTTCTTCTTCCTGAGCACGTTTCCAAGGTGTCAGAAAAGCCTTTGTTCAACAGGCCAATGGATAACAGCAAATATGTTGATATATAGCTATCCTGACTTAGTAGCCATGGATGACCCTCACCTCCACGAGGTTGGGAGGTGTTAGCATTTCATCTGTGTATAAAATTTCGAAAGGCCAAAGAAGATGAGCCGGACTGATTGAGCTGTGCTTCCTAGCCAGACTCTCCGCAGAAACCTACTTGATGTCTGCATGTGTCATAGGCTTATCATTGTGCCTAGGTTCCACCTGAGATGTCACATAAAGAACAAGGGGAGGGGATACTCCTCCATCCCCCTGAAAAGGCCTGGACGGAGGGGGCTTGTATTTTACCACCTGGCCTCAAACAGCAGACAATTTCCAATTCTTCATAGGACAAAGGCAACTAGGGATTTGCATGTAAAACATTTCCGGCTTGAATGAACAAGAGAGATAGAGGGAGGGAAAGAGGGAGGGAGGGAGGGTTGAATCATCAGCTACTCCAGTGCCTGGAAAAGGCACGCGTGCTCACCAAAGTCACTTTTCCTGGGGGCTGCCGTGAACAGAAATGATTAATCATTTTGGGAGTACTTAAAGGAAGGGTTCGTAATCTGTATGGCGGGGGAGACGTCTCTCCTTCCAGCTCTGCTCCACTTCTTTCTTCCCTGAAAGAAAACAAAAAAAACAAACAAACAAACACAAAAAGCCAAAAATATTCTTCGATTTTATTTTTGAGAAGGTGCTTCTGGTGATCCCAGGCAGGACAGCCTGAAGCCTTTTCTGTGCCAACAAGATCTCAACGTTGTATTGATTTTTTCCTTCTTAACTAAGGCCCTTTCCACACTCGACTGTTATAGGGCTATTATTCCACTTTCAACATCCTATGGAATCCTGGGGTTTGTAGGCCCCTCCCTAAACTGCAAACCCCAGGATTCCATAGGATGTTGAAAGTGGAATGATAGCACTATAACAGTCTAGTGCAGAAATGGCCTAAGATTCTGAATTTATAGAGAAGGGAGGTTGAGTCCTTGGTCTCATTCCCCCTCCTCCTCCTCTCTGTGTGTGCATGTATGTGTGTGTTCTTATTAAATCGTTGCCACCGAGGGAAGCATCCCCACCTGGGGATGGAGATAACAAGGTGCCGAGAAGGAGGGAGAACTGAGATGGAGGTTCTGCCTTACGAGCAGGGTGATTTATCAGGGCCGCAATACAGTTTCTATTAGCATGTATTAGAATAGATTAGCAGCCAGAGCAATTAGCATCCCATCCCTCCGTTGGCAAGACGGTATTATTGGCAGCACTCATGAGCCAAGTCAGGGAACATGTACCGGTAGTCGGCCTTCTGCCCTTTTGGACTCCTGGCTGATTCTTTCTGGCTCACAAAGGCCATGTGTGCCTTGGGTGAGGGCATGATCAGACTAGTTTCTATTCCCGTTCTCTGGTCTAGAAAAGAGGGATGGTAAAATAACCTCCTTTATTAATTCTAAAAGCGTCGTTCAAGATCGTATCTTCAGACAACCCTCTACGGAGTTGCTTTCTCCATGCATCTGAGCTTAAAAAACCACAACTTTGGCCCTCTTCTGAAGAGGAGAAAATCCGTCTTCCTACTGATAATTTTTGCTGCCATTTTCCTTCTCCTCTCCAGAATGTTAAGTCCTTGTCCTGCCCCCTCCCAAAAGGGAGGGAAGGGTGCTTGAACATGGGGACTGAGGTGTGCATCACACTCAGTCGTTATTTATTTTTAATCCCTTTTCTTGTTGCTGTTGCTGTGTGCCTTTAAATTGTTTACCATTTATGGTGACCTTAAGGATAGCTTATCGTAGGGTTTTCTTGGCAAGATTTGTTCAGAGAGGTTTTGCCCTTGATGAGGCTGAGAGAATGTGACCTGCCCAAGATCATCCAGTGGGTTTCCATGTCCAAACGGGCATTTGGATTCTGCTGACCTGGAGTTCGGTCCCACTCTCAATCTGCCATACCATGCTAGCCTTCACATACCTTTCACACTGTACAGTTACAGCAGTTTGGTACTATTTTAACTATTATTTCAGCCTCATATGGAATCCTGGGACTTGTAGTTTAGGCGGTATTTAAAAGAGAGCTTTTAATATCTCACCAAATGGTTGGTAAGGGACAAACACAGAATCATAGGCCATTTCTGTACTATACTGTTATAGTGCTATTGTTCTAGTTTCAACATCCTATGGAATCCTGGGGTTTGCAGTTTGAGGAGGGGCCTTTCGAATTCTCAGCCAGAGAGCACTTTGGCCTCAGTAAAGTGCCAACCCCAGAATTCCACATGATGTTGAAAGGGGAATAATAGCACTGTAACAGTGTAGTGCAGAAATGGCCATGGTATCATAGAGCTGGAAGACACCCCAGGGGCCGTTCAGTCCAACCCCATTCTGCCATGCAGGAATACACCATCAAAGCATTTCCGACAGATGGTCATCCAACATCTGGTTAAAAACCTCCATGGAAGGAGATTCCACCAAAGTCCGAGGCAGCGTATTTCACTGTCAAATTGCTCTTACCATCAGAAAGTTCTGGTTCCAGCTAGGTCCAGAGTCCTTTGAGTCACTTACACCGGCATAAGTCACTTTGAGGACTGAAGTGTAACCATGGCCCTTTCCACACTGGGCTTTTTAAACGGTGCAGAGCGACCTCCAACGGAGGTCTTCTGCACCGTAGAGTGGACTGGGGCGGACTACTTTTTGCAGTTCCGCACCTCAGTCTTTTTAGAGGTTTTTAAAAAGCACGGAGCGTGTGACTCCATGTTGCTCCGGTGCTGCGCTCCGGTGCAGATTTGCAGGCGCGCACTAGTGCGTGCCTGCAGATCTGCCGGGGGCGGGCTTTAGGCTGGCGAGCTTCTCCAGTTGGTGGAGAGCCTCCACCAACTGGAAGCCGCCATTTTGGATGCCAGAGCAGTACGGAGCAACAAGCTCGCACTGCTCCTCATCCCGACGGACTCAACCGGATGCCAAAGAAATCCAGTGAGTCCTGTTTTCACGCGGTTCCTTTCCCACATGCGGAAAGGGCCAGTGATAACAGAAAGACAGCAACTTAAGCTATCACCATCAGGAGATGAAGCTGCCCTGTTACCTCCCACTTGAGGGCCAGCTCACAGTTTTACCCCTGATTTTTGCTGCTGTCCCCCTCATGATCACAACGCCTGTGGGCCTTTCTCGCTGGCCACCCGTGTGCTGCCACCTCTACTGCTTCCTCCTCCGCCGGTGTAATTACACCAGCAAATGGGATCATGCCCTAGATCTCCAGACTACAATATCCTGAATATTGTGAAATGGAATATTCTGGCCTGCCCATTATTGCTAGTGCACTTAAATACTACTGATAGACATAAATCAATACTGAAAATTACTTTTAGAATGGGGGGAAAAAAAGACTATAGGATTGATATAACACCGCACTGTCAAAGTTATTAACTTCATGCTATTGATCAGTAATAGCAGGCTGAACTCTGAAATGGAGGTGGTAATAGAGCAAAAGATATTTCAGATACCAGTAAATTTTCAGATTTTTTTTTTTAAATGACCAATTGACAGTGGATGTTCATGTCCTCAGTGGATGAGCTTTCTTCAAAGAGGAACAGAAGAATTCTTAGCCACATGTAAGAGTGTTAAATCCTTGCTTATTCGTTTCACTGTGTAAGGATGTGAAATTGCAAGATTTTTTTGTCCCTGCATTTAAGAGAGGCAAGATTCCCCCTCCCAGGTTTTTTCCTTTACAGGAACAATTTTTGTAGCACATCAACAGGATCAGGGACACATGGCTGGATAGCAGCACATGTGAAAGGGATCTAGGAGTCTTGGTGGACCACAAGCTGAAAGTGAGTCAGCAGTGTGATGCGGCAGCCAAGAAAGTCAACGCGATTCTTGGTTGCATCAATAGGAGTATGGTGTCTAGATCAAGGGAGGTAACGGTAGCACTCTATTCTGCTTTGGTCAGATGTCATTTGGAATACTGTGTCCAGTTCTGGGCACCTCATTTCAAGAAGGATATTGACAAACTGGAGCATGCCCAGAAGAGCACGACCAAAATGGTGAAGGATCTGGAAGCCATGCCCTATGAGGAATGGCGTAGGGAGCTGGGATGTTTAGTCTGCAGAAGAGAAGATTGAGAGGGGACATGAGAGCCATGTTTAAATGTTTGAATGGATGTCATGTTAAGGAGCAAGTGGGCTTGTTTTCTGCTCCTCCCAAGACTAGGGCAAGGAGCAATGGGTTCAAGCTGCAGGAAAGGAGATTCCACCTGAACCTCAGGAAGAACTTCCTGACGGCTAGTGGAATATGCTGCCTCAAAAGAATGTGGTGGAGTCTCCTTCTTCAGAGATTTTTAAGCAGAGGCTGGATGGGAGTGCTTTGAAGTGGGTTCCTGCATGGCAGGGGGCTGGACTGAATGGCCCCGTGGTCTTTTCCAACTCTATGGCCCTTTTTGCACCTTACCTTTTCTCACTGTCATCGAGCGAGGATTGTGCAAAAATCCTCTTGCAGGAAGGAATTGCGTCCCCTGCACTTCCCTCCACACCAGCTCCATGCTGGACAGAAGGAAGCGCGATAGCTCTGTCTCTTCCTTCTGCAGCATAGCCGGGTACTTTCCCAGGCTGCACTGGGGGAGGAAGCGTGGCCATCGCGCTTCCTGAGGGTCCACACGCCAGGTAAGTGCGAGAGCGATGAGGGAGGAATGCGCAATTGTGAGTCATTTTCGGCAAAGAATATGATATAATCCGCGGTTGCCACAGGATCACTACGGGAACACCACGCGATTGCGAGAACGTCATGCGGAACAATCCCATGACGCTCCTGTGGCCATTTTGCACGGGAAATGATGTGCAAAAAGGGCCTCTGATTCTATTATCAACATGATTCCACCCAAAATCTCATTCCACGGCAGAGTGAAATTAGACATCTATACGATCTCATCCCCTGCTGTTGTTTTAGGATAGGACACATGCCTGTCTTCTTGCATGCTGAATCTGGCAGGCCCTTCTTGTTTCTTCGTAAAGCATTCAGGAAAGGAGTTTGACTCACATCCATCCTCAGCAGGGTAACAGGAGGTTGGCAGGAGGGAGGGGGCTGCTGGTATACAGGATGGCAGGGATCTGGAAGAATACAAGAAACGCTTACATTTCCACATAAAGCTGAAGGTCAGCAATATCCACAGCTCCACATTTTATGGTGTGCCTCTCCTTAGAACCCTAGAGGGAGACTTGGAAATGTCAAAACATTGCTGGAAGTGACCTTAAACTTTACAGTATGATTGTGGCGGCAGCTCATTGAGAATCTGCTTTTTCCTAAAAAAAATTGCTCACGCCAAATGGAAAGAAGGGCAAATTTCAGAGCCCCCCCCCCCGACTCTTGGGCTACTCATTTGCTATGGATTCTCTGCTTCCACCTTCCCCATTTCCCTCTCAGTCTCATTTCCTGGGGTTATAAATTGAGGAGGATTTCTAGAGAGACAAGGTTGACCTTACGCTGATGATTACAGATGGACTGAGGGCAGCTTTGAAAGGATCACCTCTGAAGGTTTGCATGGCACAATGCACACATGACAAAATCATACCCAGTGGCAACGTCCGTCAATTCACCAGCAAAAAAAAAAAAAAAAGACACATGGAGATTTTCTTCCAGTGCCCTGTCATTCATTCGTTATCTTAAAATGTGGGTGGCCAAGCTTCAGATAATTGTGGTGTCTGTTTTGTTTTTCTGTTTGGATGCTGGGGTCTAGTAAACCAGATGTAGACACAAAATGGTAGCCTAAAATGAATTCAGTTATCGACAAGGGAGTGATGGTGGTAGAAATGAGGGCACCGCCCACTGCAAATAAGAATTGTGCCCCTCCAAAGGAAATTTTTCCTTCATTCCCCAAATTTCTAACAGTGTAATTTAATTTAAAACTTCTGTTGAGCATTTAAGCACTTTTGTGCTACACAGTTACAGTGCTTTCATTTCGCTTTTAACTACTGTGGCTGCATCAGATGGAATCCTGAGATTTGTAGTTTGGTGAGGCACCAGAGCTCTCGGACAGAGAAATTTAAATACTTCTCCTTCACTTGCCAATCCCAAGATCCCATAAGATGATACCATGGCCATTAAAGTGGAATTATAGCGATATAATTGTGTGATATGAAAGGGCGCATGGAGTCTAGCCACCCTCAGAAAAGGGGACAGATAAGATTATCAAGGGAACACAAACACAGCAAAGAGAAGTGTTCTAAGTGTGAAACATTTTCAGTGTCTCTCATTCTCTGCAATGCTAGAAACTTGGGGACTAATGGAAAAATTCACTGGGGGTTAGAATTCTTATTGAGGGTGTATGTCTTCATTTTGCTTCCCTGTGGTTACATCTCTGCTACCAGAGTGGGTGAATAATACCCAGGTTAAGGTAAGAACTTTGTTGCTGTTATTTATAGCCCCCCTTTCCGCCAATCTTGTGACTTAAGGTAGCTTGAAAATTAAAACAAACACAGATATAAATGCAGTCAGCCCTCCGCATTTGCAGGTTTCACTTCCGTGGATTTGATTATTCACGGATTCTTTGCTGTCACCTCTGCTGCCTCCCTGTGCCATTTTTAATAGGGACTACAAGCCTTGTGAGACTGAGAAACTGCGAAGGAGGCTTGTAAGTCCCTCTTTAAAATGGTGTGGGGCAGCAATAGACGTGGCCGTAAGCCCCACCAGCCCCCCTCTTCTGGCTTGGGAAGGGACCCTGATGCCTCAAAGGAATCCATGGTGGGTTGAAGATGGTGATCGTGCTTTTTTGTGTGTTCAGTATGGCTTGGGAGGGGCCTAGAGTTATTCACGGTTTTTCTATTTTCATGGGGGTCCTGTGCCCCCAACCCTAGTGAATGTGGAGGTGTGACTGTACAGTCAGCATTAAAAGAGATCCAGATCCGGATCACAAAGCCTGGGCCTGCAAATCCATTTTTTATGAGTCATCTCCAAGCAGGTAGTGAGGGTACAGATTCTCCAGGTTTGAGAGGCTCATCTCCCGCCAAGAGAAATGGGTGCAAATCTCCAGCGTCAGCAATTCTTTTCAGCTGGAGAAAGTCTCCAGGAGATGATGATAGGCTGCAACATTTGTCATGATACTATTCTTGCCTTTCTGGGCATGTTATAATGGACAATTGGAAAGAAACACATCTCAGCAGCTCCTGGCTTTTGAAAGATCTGGATGGACCCAGCGGCAACTGGTGGCTTCCATATCAGATGGTTGGACAATCCAGTCTGAATATTAGTCTAAACTTTAGGGTGCTGAATCTATTTTGAAGGTAGGGTTCAGCATGTTGGATAACATCTTTAAAGTTCTGATTACCCTCTAGAGTGGATTTATCTCCAAATTGACATCAGAAACTACAGCTGTCATTGGTTAAACCCAGAGGAGAAACCTATAGTGGGGAGAGGCATTATAGCCTTTGGAAGTAATCAGTTTCAGTGTCCTTCAGCCATTTTTTCATGTGACCCAGGCCAGGATAAAATCTTCCATTTGCCTCTGTCTATTGTTGAATGAAGGATAATATTTTTCCCCCTCGGGAAGCAGAATGGAAGAAAATAGTGGGATATTCTCCCTTGATTTCCATTTGAGATGCTCTTCCTTTGGGGAATGGTGTTTCCTTTCCCCCCAGTGTCTCCATCAGACATCTGTGTCACAGCCTCCACTAGCACCTTGGAAGGACAACTGCACTCTGCTTCCATAGAGTACCCTCTGCTGGTCAGCTCAGACACGGTGCATGCAGAGTTTGGTTGAAAACAGAGACGAGGTGTGGACTTTCTGTTGGGAAAAAGACAGCCTAAGTTGTGCCCATTGTCATGAGTGGGAGTCTGGGATCCACACTGACCTTCTTGGAACTGGACACAAACTGAAGAGTAATGGGGGTGCACTTCATCTGTTCTAAAGAGAGCCATCTGTTCTGATGTCAAGCTATTCAGAGCTTGGAAATAGTACTTTTCATCGTCTTTCCCACAAAGTTTTAGTCCTTGCGTCCTTAGTAGAGAGGAGATCCAGAAATCTTGATAGTTTTGTTACATATTTGTACATGCTGGTGTGGACCTAATAAAGATGTTGCATCATCATAGATTTTAGTTTTCAGCAAGCATAGGCTGGAATTCAAGAACAGACTTACAGATGGGTAACCTGGAATTATGCATCCATAGCAGATCTGTATTCATGATTCCTACAGATTCACAAGCGTAATACTGTTGCCACAATCATAGCTTTCTTTATTGTGTGTCTTCAGTTGTTTCTGACTTATGGTGACCCTTAGGCAATGCTGTCATGGGGTTTTCTTGGCAAGATCTTGCTTTCTGGGGTTGAGAGAATGTAACTTGTCTAAGGTCACCCAATGAGTTTCCATGACCAAATATGGATTTGAACACTGGTCTCAACTGTTATAGTTCAGTGCTCAAACTGCTACACTGGTGCCTCCTAAAAACTACCTTACTGGTGAGCAGACACATGAGGAGAAGGAGGTGCATTCTGCTGGCAAGTGGAGCATGGTGGATGATGTTTCCACTTCCCTCCCGCCAGCCACCAGAAACAGGACCCCTGGTGCACTTCCTTGTCTCACTGGTCAGTGGGAAGGAGTAGAAACATCGCCCACTTGTGCTCCGATTACAAGAAAGGAGAATCCTTTCTCTCAATGCAGCTGCTGCCCAATGAAGTAGGTTGGGGGAATGAGTCAGACCAAGAGATGCAATTCTGCATGTTGTAGAATCCTGATCATTTTAAATTAGTTCCTCGTGTTTGAAGTTGGCGGCTCTGAGCTCGAGTCGAGTGACCAGCTCCTTCTCTCGTTCATAGATAGCAGAAACTAAATGCATATAGCTTGCAAACTATGCAAAAGCATGTCATGCTGCAGTGCTTGGAATGTTGGACTAGGACTCTGGGAACCTAGGGTGTTGATACCTACTTGGCCATGAAAGCCCACTGGGTGACCTTGGGCTCATCACACTCTCTCAGCCTAAGATGAAGGTAATGGGAAACCTCTTCTGAGGAAACCTAGCTAAGAAATCCCCCTGACAAGAGTCATGAATTGGAGATACCTTGAAGACCCATAACAGCAACTACAGTTTGATCTGCAAGGTCAATTTAGAATGTCAAGTGTAGTGAGACTCTTTATGCAGAATGTGGATGACCTATGGCTCTTATCATCTGGATTTGTTTGGTAAAAGAATTCTCTGTGGAACACCGTGAGCAAATTGGGAAAGAAAACTTTCTCTTATTTTAAAGAGCTCCAGTTATCTAGGGAAGAAGGCTTAAGACAAACAAAAGGGACTCTTTTGCATAGCACTTAACTGAGCTGTGGAATACATAGTCACAGGTTGCAATAAAAGATAGATGGCTTTCTTAAAGGACACACAAAATTCATCGGGGCTAGGCACACTAGTTGTTGATATTTGTGGAAGCTGGTCTCCAGCTTCACAGGTAATCTACACATGTACCAGGTCCTTAATACAGTTGGCTGTCCACATTTGCGGGACTGACTTTCATGGCTTTGGTTATTTGCAAGTTTCCCCAACCCCTGTGTCCCTCACCTGAGGCACTTCTTTTGAGGGGAAACCTTTCTCAGCATCACAAACTCTTTCTCAATGCCCCCCACACCCACAAGGAAAGAGATGAGCGAGAGAGAGGAAGTATATGGCCACCATGTCATCTCACTCCCCTTTTCTCTCTTTTCCTTGACCTGATTTGGATTCTGGGTGCATGTCTTCCCCACCATGCTTCAGCCTCTTCCCACAGACAAACACACATTTTGATATTTGCAGTTTTTCCACTTTTGGGCCTTTTGCCCCTAACCCTGGTGAATGTGGAGGGCTGACTGTGTAAGCTTTCAGCTTATCCTGCCACAAGAATGTGTGGTTGCTTCATGAGGTCATGCTCATCAAATTTGCAGGGGTTGCTAATACACCAGAGGACAGGATCAAAATTCAAAATGACCTGGACAGATTGGAGAGCTGGGCCAAGGCTAACAAAATGAAATTCAACAGAGAGAAGTGTAAGGTCCTACACTTAGGGAGAAAAAATGGAATACAGAAATATAGGATGGGGGACCCGTGGCTGGGTAGCAGTACATATGAAAGGGATCTGGGAGTCTTCATAGACCACAAGCTGAACACAAGTCAGCAGTGTGATGCGGCAGCCAAGAAAGCCAATGCAATTCTTGGTTGCATCAGTAGAAGTATGGTGTCCAGATCAAGGGAGGTACTGGTACCACTCTACTCTGCTTTGGTTAGACCTCATCTTGAATACTGTGTCCAGTTCTGGGCACCCCAATTCAAGAAGGACGTGGTCAAGCTGGAGCAAGTCCAGAGGAGGGCGACCAAAATGGTGAGGGGTCTGGAAGCCATGCCCTATGAAGACAGACTTAGAGAGCTGGGTATGTTTAGTCTGCAGAAGAGAAGGTTAAGAGGGGACACGATAGCCATGTTTAAATATCTGAAGGGATGCCATGTAGAGGAAGGAGAGGGCTTGTTTTCCACTGTTCCAGAGACCAGGACAAGGAGCAGTGGATTCAAGGTACAGGAAAGGAGATTCCACCTGAACCTCAGGAAGAACTTCCTGATGGTCAGGGCTGTCCGGCAGTGGAATATGCTGCCTCGGAGTGTGGTGGAGTCTCCTTCCTTGGAGGTTTTTAAGCAGAGGCTAGATGGCCATCTGTCAAAGGGAGTGCTTTGAGGGTGTTCCTGCATGGCAGGGGGTTGGACTGGATGGCCCCTGGGGTCTCTTCCAACTCTACATTTCTATAATTCTGTGATTCACACCACCCTTCTGCCAAATACTGACATTGTGCAGCTGACATTGTGCAGCCTATTTGCCAACATACATGCTTTTTGTTTCACTGTGCAATGAGGAATGCATAACAGTTGTTTCTGAAATCCCAGTGATTGAAGTGAGACATTGTAAGCATTGACCAAAAGTCATACCCCATCCAAGAACGGGCAAGTGCAAGGCTGCAATCCTCTCGGTTACATCCAACTAGAGTAGTCCTATTGACTCAATTGTGGAACAGTGAGTCAACACAAACGTAAAACCATTTGGTTCAAAAACTTGGGTCTGTTCAGGACTGACAGTAGCATTCAGGCCAGCTCATGTGAAATGGTTACACTTGTAGATCTGGGTTTACACAGCTATGAACCAAACGCACATGTTGCACAAGGGTAAAAAAAATAAAAGTACTACTACACATGGGAGGGAACTTATATAGGCACTGGACACCCAGCAAGATTCCAGCCCTGCTTTTGAACATCCCTGGGAGCTTGGGTTTGGCTACTCTTCCAGCAGGGATGAAGCAACATTGACCCTCCACATGATTCTGGACTGCAGCTCCTGTTAGTCCCAGACACCTAACCAATGATTAGTTGGTTAGATAAGGGATGATGGGATGTACAGTCTAGGAACACCCAGATGGTCACAGCATAAGCAGCCAAGAAGATTCCAGTTTTATCTATGCTGTCACCTCCTTTTACTGGCCACTATGACTTAAATATTACTCTTACCTTGCACAAACGTTAGACCAGGGAATTCTTCCTATTGTATTTCCTTCTCCTTATAATGCTAGCCGAAGCTTCACCTCCTTCTTTTCCAAATATCAGACTGTAGCTCAAAATAATGTTGCGATGAAATGAGGGCGTAGGTTTTGTGAACATGCTTGTCCACCTCCAGGAAATGTGATTTCTTCCTTTAGGGATGATTTCTTTCACACCCCTTTGTGAAGTGGTTTTGAGCTCTTTGCAAGGATGGTGGGCATCAGTGAAAAGATGATGTGTGATGCTCCAAAAACAGGCAGGGGCCTCCTAGCCCCAATCCGACGGCGCATAATTGATTTTCAGGTCCAAGTGACTAAGGAGACTCTTGCACTGTTGCCACTGTGTGCCTTGAAGTCATTCCAAGTTAGGGTAACCTGAAGGTAAACCTATCATGGAGTTCTCTTAGCAAGATTTGCTCAGAGGAGCTTTGCCTTTGCCTTCCTCTGAGGCTGAGAGTGTATGACTTATCCAAGGTGAATTTTCATTGCTGAACAGGCATTCAAACCTTGGTGTCCAAAATGGTAGTCCCGTGCTCAAGCCACTACTACACCACGCTTGTTCTCTTTGGACTACAACATTTTGAATTCCCAGCTTATCCTCGTTCTCACTAGAAGCCAAGATGGCTAAACCGAGGCTGTCAGACCTTGGCCATATCATAAGGCAACCTGACTCATTAGCAAAGGCTGTTAATGTCTGATAAAGTTGAAAGTAGCAGTGGGAAAAGAGCAAGACTGCATTACAGGTGGATTGACACAATCAAGTCTCCCACGGCCCTGAGTTTGCAAGGCAGGAGCAGGTTGTTGATCACCAAGGTTCTTGGAAGTTTCTCTTTCATAGGGTTCTCGTGAGTCCAAGCTGGATGAGACAAAAGCCATTTCTGCACTAGTCTGTTATAGCGCTATTATTCCATTTTCAACATCCTATGGAATCCTGGGGTTTGTGGTTTTGGGAGGGGCCTTCCGGCCCCTCCCGGAACTGCAAACCCCAGGATTCCATAGGATGTTGAAAGTGGAATAATAGCGCTATAATAGTCTAGTGTGGAAATGGCCATAACAACAGCAGCAGTAAAAGTGACTATTCAGCCCCAAAACAGTCTTAGGTAAGGATAGTGTGTCTCCTCTGAATGAATGCTTGGAGGAAGTAATGGACTGGATGAAGAAAAACAAATTGAAACTGAATCCAGACAAGATAAGTGCTTACTATTAAGGGTCCTAATCTGGGGTTGGAGGTGTGTTAAACAGTTCTGAACAGGGTCACATTTCCCCCTGAAAGACTGTGTTCACAGCTTGAGAGTATTCCTGGATGCATCCCTCCAGGTGACAGATCAGATAGATGTGACGGTCAGGAGTGCTTATTCTCAGATGCCAACTGCGCCCCTTCCTAGAATTGGTTGACCTAAAGATGGTAGGGCATACCCTGGTAACCTGAAGGCTGGAGTTCTGCAATGTGCTCTACATTGGGCTACCTTTGTACCAAGTTTGGAAACTCCAGCTGGTCCAAAATATGGCAACCAGATTGATTACAGGTACAGCAAAGTGTGAACATGTCAGACTGATATTAAAATCACTCTCCTGATTGCCAGTTAGTTTCCGGGCAAAGTACAAAGTGTTGATTATTACCTTTAAAGCCCTACATGGTTTGGGTCCAAGTTTCTTGCAGGATTGCCTCCTCCAATACAATCCACCCCATACACTCAGGTCCTCTGGGGGCCATTTACTTAAACCGACCAGGACTAGAGTGGCACCGGGCACCTTCTTATTAGCCACCCCTAGACTGTGGAATGACGTGCCAGAAGAGATTTGGCAGCAAAATGTGCTGGCCGAATTTTAAAAAGTACTAAAGACCTATCTCTTCTGGCAGGCCTACCCAGTCAATTTTTGACTATCAATTTTAACTTCGTATATTTTGTAATGATTTTATTTATTATTAGTTGTATTTTAATTTATGACGTACCTCTCATTGAGCCATGGAAGAGACAGGTAATGAATTAATGAATGAATGAATAAATAAATAAATAAATAAATAAATCTAATCATATAGGTGTCCCAATAGAATGTAAAATGGATTGCACAGCTATTGTATGCAAGATTTCAGACAGAACATCAGTTGTTTTCTGTCCCAAGAGGGTGAATCACATTTTTTTCTCCCTTTCTTCATAATCGCATCTATCTATCTGTCTGTCTGAATGTGTGTGTGTGTGTGTGTGTGTGTGTGTAGGGCCAGCATGAAGTGTGTGTGTGTATATATAGACTGAAGTGCAAAGACCCCAAATCCACCCCATCATTAAGTGCTTAGTACTCAGAACTTGGAAACATTACCTATTTGCAGTAGTAGAAGGTTGGGGAAATTGGGGTCCACAGATCCCCCCACCAGACTCCCCTCACGAAAGCCCTGCGTCCCTATGTGGTTCACTGGAAGGGTACAAATTGGAAAACTTTCATAGAATCATAGAAATGTAGAGTTGGAAGAGACCACAGGGGCCATCCAGTCCAACCCCCTGCCAGGCAGCAACACCCTCAACACTTTGCTCAAAGAGTTATTATCAGTGGCTGAGCTTCAGACTGGAAGGTCTCAAGTGGAATGTCACAGAATTCTGCTTAATATTTTTAACAAGATGGTGGTGTGGAGGAAATCGTCATCCAATTGCAGATGATACAAAACTGGGAGTTGTAGCTAAGACATTGGAACAGAATTCAAAAGGACCTTGGTAAAGTAGAAAACTGGGCTGAAGTTAATAGAATGAAATTCAACAGAAACAAATGCAGTACAGTCACCCCTCCACATTTGGGGGTTTCACTTTTGCGGATTTGATTATCCACGGATTATTTGCTGTCGCCTTTGCTGCCTCCCTGTGCCACTTTTAATAGGGACTGCAAGCCTCTTGAGGCTGAGAAACTCCAAAAGAGGCTTGTAAGTCCCTCTTAAAAATGGTGTGGGGCTGCAGAGGAGGTGGCAGTCAGCCCCACCAGCCCCCCACTTCTGCCTTGGGAAGGAACGCTGATGCCCCAAAGGAATCGATGGTGGGTTGAATATCGTGATCATACTTTTTTTGTCTGTTAAATATGGTTGGGCGGGGGCTGGAGTTATTCACATTTTTTTTCACTTTCACGGAGCTCTTGTGCCCCTAACCTTAGTGAATGTGGAGAGATGACTGTATTCTACATTTAGGCCACCAGAAAGAAAGAAAAAAGTCAAATGTACAGGTATAGGATGGGGGATACTTGGCTCAACAGCACTACATGTGAAAAGAACCTTGGGATTTTTTTTTAAAGATATTAAATAAGCAAATCAGCACATTCCAAACATACAAAACAACAACAAAAAATACACTCATACAAACACATAACTAAAACAAATACTAACAAAACATAACTAAAATTGATTCCCACCCTTGCTGGCAAACAGT